>JH157278.1:184692-224154 GCA_000226015.1 Mnemiopsis leidyi
ATAGCATGGAAATAACTTGTCAGACATTGCCTGACTTGCTGCCTCGAAGCGGCAGCCCCCGCGCTGAAATTTAATTTGAATTGAAAATGGGCCGCAACGCAAGGCAAGAAATAACTAGGTTACCGGGATAAGATACCGTGACAAATCCTATAACATTATTATAAGTTGAGCTGCATTCGTTTACACAAGTTGACAGTGCATATATAGGTTGTCTGACTTCGTCCGACCCTCATTCGAAGCGAATATGGGAATAAAATGACAGGAGGGTGCGCGCTGCCGTACAAATATATAGGTAAGAGTTTCAAAATTAATTATTATTAAGTGGGGCAAAATGCCTCTGTATTATTACGTAATGAGGGTCTTAGATTATAAAGGTCCGAGACATAACTTAAAAACCAAAATCAGAAAAGTTGTCGTTGTGCCACTCAGTGCCATGTCTGTTCTGAGCATTCTGAGCTGCAGGATGAACTTCCAATATCTAGGTCACTCTCAATGTTCCGAAATTGATTCCATAGCCAGGGTGCCTTGTAAGTGAAGATATGTGATGGAGCAGGTGTGATGAGAAGGTTATCTTTTCTTTTCGACCTGGTAAATAATGAGTAAATAGCAATTGGTAATCTGTATTTTATAATTTTAAAGAATTCCGTAATACAACGTAGTCTATACAAGTTATATACAGTTGATACTCTGCAGTTGGTACTCCTGATTTTAACTGTCCTTTTTTTTCCGTAAATAACTATAAAAACCTTTACAATTAGTTTTCAAATTATTTGTAAGTTTTCTCTCGTAGTTAGATTTCAATCTTAACTCTTTATCTGTGTACAGTTTTTCTTTCGTAAAAGCATAACTATAGTTCTCTCTGGTTGGGGACTTAATAAACTTATTTCATGCTACATCTTTATTTCTGCTTTTTTGACATGAAGAGGAGGGGTTACGACTGTGATGATGTCATTATGGTAATTTACCCCTGACATTTAGGGGGTTCTGTTATGATGACGAATGATGATGGAGGGCAGTAAAGCAAGGTCGACCGACTCTAAATTTGGCTTAAGTAAACAAATGCCAAGGCTAATAAGACAAAAGCCTCGCATCTCTAGGTTTCTCCATTATATAGTGAGTGTCACTTGACCAGTTTACGCCTCGCTATCCATGACGTTTAACTCCATACTAATCCATAGTAACCCATAAGACTCCATAGAGAGCCATAGCACTCTATAGCGAGCCATAGTACGATAATGGCTTAATATCCTCATTTGCGCGCTGTTAATGGTCCATTAGGCTGAGCTCATTATCACTTAATGCTTTAATGACCAAATGCTTGCTCTGCTAGCTTAGAGTTAGAGAGCATGTCACTGGCAAACAATTACGTTAAATTTTTTTTGTTTAAGTGCCTTCTGTTGCATGCTAGATCCCCTTGTATTGCCACCTGGTGCCTACAGCAGGTACCCAAGTTCAGCCACCCATGAGCCACCTCTGGCAGACAGTCTGCTGAATTTTGTCCGCCAACATGACTTCAGGCTTAGTTCCATGAGTCAGGGGAATTTATCCACCACAGAATTCATCTGCGGAATTCTCACAAAAAACTGGGCTAAACTATTCTGCCATGGAACTTGGCGGAACTAGTTGGCTACGGAACTATTTTGCTGACAAAATTTGACGTGACGAGATATATTGTACAAATTAAGTCCGGCCAACGTCTAGCTACCATAGACGGCCCTACCGAGGACAAGTTCACTGTCACATTTTGTCTGCCCGATTTTGCCTGATGTTGACAGGCCTAATAAGTGCTGCTGTGGTGACGAAGATTTCTGATAATGAATAATTAGAAACATAATTCAAAGCAATTAGCCTTCGTGTTCTATTGAATGTTATGGAATCTTGACCTTGTCTACTCAACTGATTACCCTTTTTGACTCTTAGAAAGCTTGTTGGGACACTTTGCATTTAAATTATAGTAAATTATGAACTTTGGTCATATCCTCTAATATCCTCACATCGACCATACAAAGTTATCTGTTCAACATATTCAGCAAAATTATATTTTCCACCTATACTCTTGATAAGCTGTTTCTGACTTGATCTTGCAATGTAGTTGTGGTTAGTCACAGTTATCCCAACAATAGCAATGATTTTCTTCATCATGAGGCTCTATAAAAAGTAAATTTTATTGTATTTGTATTGCGGTGAGTCGTGAGAGCCCAGGACGCTGAAAAGTTGTTGGCAGCAAAAAGTTTGAAGGCTTATTTTAGCACGATTCAAGTTATTCAAGCACAGCCTACTGTACTTCTGATATATGCCCTAAAAATTTGACATGGCTTTGGCAGTGTTGTATTTTATGATTTTAGCGGGAAAAGCAAGAAGGGAGAGGTGTAGAGGTTTTACAGTAGGCCCACCAGGTACCGACATTTATCTCAAAGAATGAGGGTCTGATAAAGTTAGACAACGTAGAGGGGCATGAAGGATGGTGAAAAAAAGGCCGAGGTAGATGAGGAGGACGGATGACAGGGAAGGGAGCAACAAGAAGAGTTGAGAAGGGAGATGCGAAGAGGGCTCATTCGGGAGGAAGAAAGACGGAGTGGTGATGAGGGAGGAAAAGACCAGAGGAGAGCCGAGAGACCAGTAAATGATGAAGGAGGATAAACTGGCCGGAGCACAGGACCGAGGCCCTGCTAGTAAATAAGAAAATTCTAGTCAATGCTAATTTAATTGTCAGCTTACTGTTTCCTTGAATCATTCATTTTGATAAAACTCACATAGATTATTCATAATAACATACTATAAGTCCTTAAGCTATGGTTTCAAGGCTGTTCTTGATGGTCTCATCTATGAATGTGCTTTTAGCTTTGGTCAATAGTCGTGGCACGGACAATGGTACCGAATCCACCCTTGATACAGATGATTTAACTAAGGATTCTCGAGGAAATGATGAGTAAGTTGCAATGGTGTGTTGACAAATAAATTGTTTCTCACCAGCGTGTTTAAAATGTAGCAGCGTGTTGTTAAGGACGCATTGTTCCCTAGTACTTGCGTAATTGAACAAGGCATCACTGTTATCCATCAAGGCGCTAGCATGTACACTTAAAAGTCAAATCTTAAATTATTTTAGCCCAAATTGTTTTAAAACATTTCCTATTTCAGATACCTCAAACAGCTTAAAACAGCATACACTGCGCTATACATTGTTTGTGGTGTATTCAGTGTCCTCTCAGTTCCGTATTGCTGTGGTTTCAGAACTGGTGGAGTATTAGGAGGATCAGCTGCTTCAGGAATCCAGTCAGGAATCGGAAATGTAAGCAGCGGGTCACTTTTTGCTTGTTGCCAATGCCTTGGAACTACTTTTCTTGGAACATGTCTCTCTGTCTTCATTTTCGTAGTCAGCGGAGTTTCTAGTTTAGGAATTTATATTGCTTATGCTTTAGCCTCATGAAGTGCTGTCATGACGTCCATTGTCAGTGGATGGAGGTTAATGGATGGATGTAAATGGATGTCAGAATTCTTGTAGAGTTGTCAGGAATTTATAAAAGATTCATAATTCATTTCCATTGTCAGTGGATGGAGGTTAATGGATGGATGTAAATGGATGTCAGAATTCTTGTAGAGTTGTCAGGAATTTATAAAAGATTCATAATTCATTTGTAGATATTTTTATACTACCAATATTTTTGTATGTCCATCTTGTCAAGTGGACTAGGTGAGAGCATTTGATCACCGAAAACTAAGGCAGGACTTATAAATAGTTAAACAGTTAAAAATGTTTCAAAATTTAAAAAATCTCCTGCTTCTTCTTCTGACATCTGTTTGTTTTAAAACCTAACCACCAAATACTAGTGCAGTGTGGTATAGCTTGAGCTGTCAATCGTCTTTCTGAGACATGTGTTTTTATGTGACATAAATCTTTTACGTATATATTTTCTGCTAATATCTGCAACTAATCATAAACCTGTCGATAGATCGATTGATTTATTGCATGACTTTTTCACGAAATGCGACGTACAGAAACTTATCATTAAACCTTTCGACTGTGTATAATCACATGTCTATATTTGTTATTGCTATCATCTTTTAGTAATTTTGTTCACCTTTTATCTTTATCAAATTTATATGTTCTCATACTTATTAGTTTATATCTCACTCATACTTGGGACTCATGTTTGCTTTAAAAATGCTATTTACCCTTTATTAGGTTATCTAAGATGATAAACGAATTAAGGCTTTCAAGAAACCAATCATGTTTGAAGTTGTTTTATTCGTCTTTCCAACCAAAGCAAAAATATTTTAACAAGCAATGAGCCCGTCTTTGGGAAGAGTTTTCACTATTATTCACCAAATAAAACATTGAGTGATTTTGCATCGGGAATGGGGATGTCTCAGACAGTATACTGGGGCTCAATGTAATTGCCCGGGTAAGTCATTAACCATTATTTATTTTTTTATTAAGTCATTATTCATTATGGGGTCGTTCACATATGACGTCATCACTTAGGGGGGAGGGGGGTTTCCAAATGATGATGATTGATGACGAGGGGGGGGAGAGGGGGTTTGGCCAATGATGATGTCATCAAAAATTCTAAGGATTTATAGGATTTTTTTGAAAATTTTTGATTTCTTTTGAATATGTTTATCGAAATTTTACAAGATCAGAAGGAAAATTTTCAAGTTAAGATTCTGATTCAGAGATCTGGTGATATACTGTGTTTTCACTGACATAGTATAAAAAATTTCAAAAATGACTGCAAATTAAAAGACCAAAAATCAAGTTTTTGACATGTAGTAGGGGGGGGGGGCTCCGACTGTGATTATGTCATTATGTTAATTTACCTCTGACATTTAGGGGGGTTTCGTCATGATGATGAATGATGACGGAGGGGGGGGGGGAGGGGGGTAAAAATTACCGAAATTTTGCTGACGTCATATGTGAACGACCCCTTATGAATGTTTCAAGTACTACATGGTAAATTGATGATAATAATTAAGAGTTTTCGATAAAAAGCAGCTCGTAAGCTAAAGCACCACGGCAATGATACCCAAAATGGACTGCCTGTTTTTTATAATCATATCAGCTCTTTTAGAAATAAAGACGCAACGCTGCCGCGTACAGCAGGGATCTCCAGTACCGACATTGCCGAGAATCCCGATAGTATATTTGGATATATATATATGACCACGCTTTATCAGTAGTAAGATAGTAGAAAATTGTATGAATAACTTAGTAAAATATGTAGTAAAACTATCCAATGCAAATATTACATTTTTTGGAGAGCGTAGCAGGGTCTAAAAGTTTTTCTTAACCTTTCATATAAATGTTTTCCTTCTCTGAAAGAAGATGGTTTAAATTGGTCGGATTTTGGAGGGGTAGGTAGGTAGATGGCGGTGTCCCCTGTCGGCAGTCACAATTTAGCACATAGTGCACGCCACCATTACCATGTCGATGTTGCATGTTTTACAAATTGCCTCCGCCAAGTTATTCTACGCTTATAGTATATTTGCAAGTTACCACCGTTGCGTGGCGTACGAATCACTATCGGAGTATTACTCCCAACTATTATGGCAATTCCTATTCTTATGCTTATCTGACTTAGCTATGGTTTATGTACAATTATTTTCAATTAATTCATTCTTAATTTATATTTCTTATGCCACTTAAAATTTTATTTTGCGATAACACGGTAATATTAATATTGTGACACTGACTCAAAATGACAACACGCATATTTAACAGTGCAGCGTTATACTAATAAATAAATCGCGATGGGCCGATTGATCAGCTATCGTAATTACTTCACGAATTGCATACTTCATGAATCGCGCTTGCCTGCACCTGATTTTACTTTCATAATCAATATCAGTTATACAGTTAAAATATTTGACTATACTTATAGATTTAATGCGAGAGCCGCATATCAGCCACTGCAAGCTACTGACATTGAAACTTCTAGCCAAATTTGAGACAAAAAAGACCTAATTTTTGTCAAAGCATTTTACTGAATCCTTGAAATCATCCACATCCATCGTTTTTAATAGCTAAAATTTCACGGCCGGTTTAAGTTATCGTAACCGAAAACCAGCAAATAATTACATCCGCCTGTATGAGTATGATCAGACAAGTTTCAATAAAATTTTTCAGTTTTACGGCCTATATTTTATTGTAGCTGCTGTGGTATTCCATCAGCAGTCTTTGCGGCAGAAATTATGTTTGCAGTATATCAGTATATCTGCTGCTCAAATACAATTGCTTCTAAACCTAGCAGAGGGAAAATCAAAGAAGCTTCTTTAGAATTTGAAATCTAGCGTCCGCCTGAGACCTAACTAAGCAACGCAATACTTGTTTTGTTATCTCAATAGTAGAAGCTAGAAAGCATTTACCATTCAACGTCGAATTTTGAACCATGTTAAAATTTAAAAAATTTACCATGCTTTGGCCAAATTTTTCAGTAAATTGAATTAGGTGACTATCATGCTGATCAAGTTGATGCCCCACGCGAAAAGCTGTGAAACCAATTTTTAAGTTCAATTAACTTGTGCTCTCACCTAACTTAATTTAATTTCTAGCATCCAATGAGGTCTTTAATGCAGTATCGATTACTTACCAGTAATCACAGTTAAAGACGATCGAACCAGGAACAACTGAAATTTCCTAGAAGATCAGACCCAGCCTTGTTAAACTCACAACATTCAATGTTGCCCAAGGAGAACACGCTTAAACTGAAATTGATCAGTGTTCTTTATTATCGTGACTAAAGAGCTGCAAGAAATGATTCATCTGTTGAAGGTAGATTCGAACTGGCTATAAAGAGGTACCTAAAATGTTCCACTTATCTATTTCTCTGGCCGCTCCTAAGGAATACTACCTACCATGTTAAAGTTCCTGTTTTGTGTGGCTGCTCTCCTGGCACTAGGTTAGCTATCTTTATTTACCTTTCCCGTCTCTTTGTTTCTAGTCTTTCAAAGGCTATTGAAAAATACTATATGATTAAAATAGGTAATCGTGTAATAGCGTTTTTAACCAACCTGACAAGCACTATTCATTAATTAATTTTAAACGAATTAAAATTGTTTTTTCTCTGGCCCATTCATGTAGGTGACAAGTTACAACTCTATCGCCAAACGAAATTCTTTCAACTTTATAGTATCACACACATTAAGCCAGCCCCAACTCAAACACTTGAATATGTGTTATCGATACGTTAGTAGTGCATTGAGATCTAAAAAGTAAGCAACTTTGATAGTATGAAGAGATATATAAATAATACTCAACTTTAACTTGTACTTGATAGTATCAAGTTCAAGTTAGGTATCATCTAAAATTTAGTATAAGTTTGATGAAGCTGCTCATAATTACAGGGTATTGCAAAGCCAAAAAGACGACAAAATCTTTTGAGATTTTGAGAGCTCCCCCTTCTGAAATTGTAGTGGAACTTGGTGAAACAGTAAGATTTTACATAATTTGTAATTTAACTACATGATATAAAGGAGGATTATTGGTTGAATAAAAACATGTTGTACATACGAGGAAATTGCTTAGAAATTAACTAAGGGCCATAACTAAGGTCGTATACGCTCATTGTTTGATATGCAACTTAAACCGACTAAATCTGTTATTTTTTAGAATACATAGTTGGAATTTCTGTAAAACAAAACATACCAAAGTTTTGTCGTGTTTGCGTCTGGTGAGTGGTGTTGTTCTCGTTAAATTTGTCTGTTTGTGGTAGATTTACTTTAGCACCTTTCAGCTCTCTGTAGTGTGTGCAGCTCATGGAAACGACATGATTGATCCTGTTGTCTACTGGGTAAAGAATATCACAGCTAAACATGGTATTTGCTTTTTTGCACTTAAATCATGATCTTTAGAAAGCGTCAAATCGTTTGGGACTTATTTAAAGTTTAATATTATATATGAAGTGATGCTTTCAGAATGAGGGCATATCCAAACCGGGTCGTAATATCTCAAGTTTTGTCAAATTCTATTGCTCCTTGATATTCTCCCAAGTAAAAGTACATTTGTTGATTAGTACACTCCAGACCGGCCCGGAGAGAGGATCAGAGTATCAGGTATTGGCAAGTCTATCCTGTATGTCGAGAAGGTAGAAGCGAAAGACATAGACAGCTACAAGTGTGTTATCGAGGACAAGTGTACTGGAGACAAGGAGGAGATTTGGGTGGACGTCGTGGTACCGGACCGAACCTGCGAGGACGTCTACGGGGTCGGTCCCGTTGTCTACGGAGCCTCGTGGCATTACAAGAACTGGACCGCTGCGGTGCAGGATTGTCTGGATAAAGGCTTGGAGATAGCGCTGCCTTCAAGTGATGAAGAAAATGCAGTGTTGCTAGCTAATATCTTGAAATCGTACGACAGTCATCCTAATGCTCAGAAGTTTGCTCATGAAAATTGGGTACGTATTAGATCAACTTAAAGTAATACCTCGTTAAAGCAGAAATTAAGTTAACCAAGTGTTAACGATGGTACAGAATTATGCCATATGAATAGCTTGATTATAAATAATCAAGCAATGTGTTGTGCTATTAAAGTGATAAGTAACGATTTATCTCACTTTCAGCTCTGGATAGGAGCTCATGACATGACCCATGAAGGGCAGTGGACATCAGTCGTCACAGAGGAACTTCTCTTGGACGTTTATGCTGAAGGAAAGCTACCTTGGGGTAAAGGCCAGCCCGATAACAGGTTGGGACCCAATGATAAGTTCCCTGAAGATCAAGATGTGGCTGGAATACATCGGGGCAGCGGAAAATGGGACGACTCTTTCGAGCACTACAATCGACCATATGTCTGCTTGTGCCCTCCTCAGTAGATCCCAGTACTGATGATTTGACGGGATAAGGACTTTTAACAAAGCTCGGGCTGCTAGTTGTACGTGAAGTAGCTGTTTAAATATCTATGCAATTATCCTAAATATGCTGAAAATACAAAATCACATTTTCAAAATGTTTTCAATGTTCGGTAAAACTGTGTCATCTTAATTCTATCTGTCTCTTGTATTGAAACGTTCTTCCCGTAACTTAATGTATTTCAATTACAATTAATTATGAACTGCACTATCGACGTAAAAGGTATTATTATTATTAACAGTTTGATCTGTTGTCAGCGGTCAGAGTCAGACCCCAGGTCCTTTCCTGCGGTTTCTGAACCATTAAAGACTTTATCATTTCTTGAAAAATTGAGATGCTCTCTTACCAGTACTAGTATAATTTAAAATCGTCAAGATAGTTGGTTATATCAACTGGTGACCTACAACTTCACCACAAGATTGACAGTTCCCACTCTCTATAAAAAAGGTTTAGCCGGAAAGCGGACCAACTGATCCTAACTCAATATCCACTCGTCATAGCTTATTGCTTACATGCACCAAAGGGTCCACCTTCATTTCCAAGTGATGATGTAACTGAGTTGAATGAACTTGAGAACAAAATCATGCCACCAGATCTAGTGACCTAAGGGACATAAAACCTACTGCATTCCAGTCGTAAACAATAAAACAGAACGTGAAAAAGTCTGTACGTGGTGCGCGCAAAACATATCACTAAATCATACTGTGCCTTACTAAATCATACTGTGCTTACATTTTAGATCCTTCAATCACATATGTAGTAAGTAGTAACTGACCTTCTGAAACGACAGCTTCACCACAAGATCAAGAGGCCGGAGAGTATGCCCGTGTTTTTGTCCTGATGTAAATATATTTTAAATTCCCATCCAAATATATCGTAAAATTCTAGATCGGATCCCGGATCACATTTTGTTGAATGATCTACCTGCACGATCAGGGTCACATCAGCAGCCCGAATTCCAAATCGGGATCACGTCAACGTTTGTATCTAGAAGTGTGGCCACGTATTCATACAGGGTCAGATCCGGTATCGGACCTGTTTGTCTGCTTACAGGGCTCGAGTTACCTGGCTGTACGCTGGAGCTCAGATTATTTGGAACGCAGCTCATGTTACAAACAGCACACGTGTAAGCTATCTATGTAAGGTAAAGGGATGGTCAGAAAGTTCTCGCATCATGGTTCCCTTTAGCCAAAATGCGTCTACTTTCAGTGTGGAACGAAACTCCTCCTTGATACAGGTGAACATCTCTTAACCCAACTTATTAGAAGCCTCCCTCGCTGCTGACTTTGTTCTACTCCTACGTTTGTCCTCTTCGGTAGGAGAAATTAACCTACTCGACGGTGTTACAGACATCAAGCAGAACTTTGAAGTCCTGGAGCAGATCCGAGCTGAATAGCTAATGGGACTTTCTATATCTGCCCCCTTTTAACAGAGCTACTCCATACACGCGGTGATTGACGGAAAGTGTATTCTTTTGTGTTTGCTCTTTTCTCTGACAAGACTGAGAAGACTTCTGTCCAATTAACAGTGGTGTGTGACACCGTGTTCTACCAAAATCAGCGGCGGCGTGGCCAAAATTAGCGGCGGCGTTCGGTGGCATGGCCTGACAAATGGCAGTTTCAGTTTTGAGTCGACAAAATGGAAATTCATTGCTTAGATATAAGGTCCTTTGAGGACAGAAATTGTGGACAACACGTTACCAGCTATGAGAAATCATCATAGGCACAACGTGATTGAATCAACTTAAATGTAAGGCGCAGTCTAATTTAGTATTATGTTTTGCGCGCACCACGTACGAACTTTTTCACGTACTGTCTTATTATTTACGACTGGAATGTAGTGGGTTTTATTATTATGTACTGGAAATCTTGTATTAACGGAGGATGATTTGTCCGGACGGTCTTGTGTACCGTAGGTAGACTCTATATGGCTCTGTGGATGTTCTTAACACTCGTCGATAACGTCAGGTTGAATGGTAGGAATGACCTGTCAATGTTTTAAAGCAACTCTAGAGCCAGTTTTTGAAATGGCCATGAACACCAGAAAAAGCCCTTAAAATTTTCGTGCAATGTTTTTATTTGCTGTAGATACTAGATGGACTCTGCCAGGCTCTGTGGGTATTCTTGAGACTCTCTGATAACGTCAAGTTCGATAGTAGGAATAACCTCTGAAACTTGTTATGGTTTCTAATATTAGAACAGTCCAATCTTTAGTCCAACCTTAACATTACTACAAAGATAAAATGTCAGACTCTATATGATGAAAATAATAAGAGTTAAAATATCGATAAATTGCCACCATCTCACGATGTGCTCTGAAATATGTCCACTATTGGTCCTTACTCCATTCAGTTTGTTAATAAGTCTGACATTATGTGCTTGGTGCTGAATTATCATTTCTTACTCTGGCTTATTATGGTTTATGACCGGGAAAAAGAGGGGAATTTCGAACAATCTCGCTAGTCCCCACATTTTTCCCGGACCACATTTTCCCCGGTCGTTAAGTCGGTACCGCAGACTGATTTGATCATCACATCACATGTTCTTAGTTTTATTGTTCTCAAGTGATTAGTTAAATGTGTCTATGTAAGATTCAACTTCATAGTCATACACTACAGGGCCGTTAATTGCTAGAGTATTGAATGTAACTGTATTACATCGACACTTTCCAATACATCTCCTAACGAATTATCCATACAGTTAGTAGTTACCCTAGGGGTTACATCAGGGTGGGTAATTTTTAAGCTATTATTCGATTGTGGTCACGTGGAGCCCTCCCGGAAATCTGCAATATCAGAAATTTATTCCTCACATCGTGCAACAACAGTCAATTTTCTGCCATGTAATAAACAGAATAATACTGCTAACGTCAAATTACAGAAATAAATAGACGAATAGTATTTATTATGGCGATTGTTCATTTTGGATATTAATCGACATTCACTAATCTGAGTCATAACTTGACCAAATAACCCTAATTACGTACAAACTGTCAAACTGTAAAGAAGTACCAGCAGAGCATGTGCTGATTGATTGTGGTTTTCTAAAATCTGGAATGTTCATGTTTCCCTTTCACCCTGACTCTGAGTAACTTCAGAGCAATCTCTGCACGTCATCGATTATACTGATCATGATGACAAACAACAAAGTCAAACATTCCTCTAATTTCTCTAAATTTTCTTTTATGCGCCGTACACGTTAATGATCTAATATGCAAAAGTTATGCACATTCATCTTACTTAAGATTCTTAGTGAAAATTAAAAAATAACATAAAGATATGAAAATATTATTTTGAAACTTAAAAAAGGCTTATCTTTCGATCGTTGAATTCCAAATTAATCGACACACTCGTTACTTCTGGACGAGTGCCAACCGCCAAGCACAATCGTTATCAAAGTTAGCTCCGTTGGAGTCATACTCATACCAATAAATTTGTACAAAAAGACGTTAATGAAAAGAGGGAGAATGTCTTGTCGTCAGTAAGAATTCTAAGGATTTATCCATACTAAAGAATGGACTCAGTCTGAAAATTAGAGAGTGACTTTGAAATGCAATTATCTTTCTAGACTTAACCAGTGGAACATGCAATATCAAATGTCGGAGAAGCTCGAATTTTCGGCTTATCGATTGGCTGCATATTTCACCTAGCTGCATTTTTTTCAGTCCCAAAAACTAGGACTCAGTTTTATTCCAACAGAAGAACTTTTTGCATGGATATTAAGGCCGCTACAGAAATTTATGGTTTCATAATAGCATGAAGAATTAGTGTTAATTGCCAAAAAACACAAAATCGATAGCGTAAAGTAGCCTACGGAAACGCAGGTAAAAATACAAATAATATAAAGCCAAAATACAACATTTCAGATCTTCAGTAACAGTCAGCCTCATATATACTTTGATTCATCAACTCGAATTAGTGTTCCAGTTTATCTAAGCTAAACTTCAAATAAAACAGTAGTTATAATGAAATCTATGTTTTCCTTTCATTCGACAACCCACACAGTCCTGCTGCATTGTCTTTAAAAATAACTGAACAAAACTTTAACTAATTGAACTAGCTAGACCAAACCATTTCCTACTGGAAATCAACGCAGGTAGATGTTGGTATGGTCACGCAAAAAATTATAAAAGTATGACTTACATGAGTCTTGAACATCATTGTGCACTAACTAAACAAGCACAAATACGTAATTTTCAAAATGACAAATATTTGCAGTTCGAATGAGAATATACATTTATTGCCATGGTGTCTGTTTATAGTACTGCAACTGCATCTTAACTACACATGATAACAACGCACTAAAATTTTTTTGTCGCTTTCTTCGAAATTTGAATTAAGAAATAAAAATTTTAATGTAACACAATTTACCATTTCCAAGCCATCCAAACTCAATTTAATAACCAACCAAAGCAATAATCTCCTATTCTCCCGATATATCTATTACATAAACAGAGCAGTTGCAGTTAAAACTGTGGAACAAGAGAGTGAAAATAATCCAATCGTCTATTCAACTAAATTAAAATGGGAGAGCTGTAAAATTAGCTGATAGCAAAAAAATACTCTTAAATAATTAGCAATAGATAAGAGTTAAAATATTAATTTACAAATACTTGACCTAAAATAAATGCAATGATCAAGAAATTACTAAAAATCAAAAAAAAGTTACGAAATCTGTCCTGATACGGTTAAAGAGACCACCTCGAAAAAAACCGCAGTACATTGCTTCAGTCTACACAGTAAAACTGGGATTCTGTCTGAAGAGTTTGTGATTTAAACCGGACAGGACGGCGGCGATCTGAGCCTGCTTGCAGTCCGGCATGCCGGCCCAAATTGGCGAACTTTCCGGATAGGCAGCGCGGAGGTCCAGGAGTTGCTGTGGCGAGGTGATCAGACACGGTTTGTTCTTGGAGCCCTTGGGGCGTCCTCGTTTCTTGGGAGGAGGGGTCGGTGTAGCGGTGGTGGCGGTGGTGGGGCTCTGTCCCATTGTAGCGACTGTCTGGTCCGGGGTCGAACTGCTGCTGGACTGAGGGAGGAAAAGTTAGAGTGGTTGTGGGTAAAATCGAACAAGTGCTTCTTGAACAGATTAAAATTCCTGTGGGTCTCCAAAAAGTCGTGATTCAGCATTCAACTTACTAATTTAGGAATTTACAGTTACAACGTTTTTGTACCCGAAATCTTAGATTCGCCAAACCAACATTAATCGAAATTTCAGACGAGACATGGCAATATTTTAACCTTCAAATTATTTCTAACCGGGTCTGATTAACAAGAAATTAGATACTCACGTTTGTTTGGCTAAGTTGTGTCAATCCAGCTGTCGAATTTGTGTTGTACTTCGTCTCTTCGAACGGGAAAAACATTCGCTGAAACATAACGTAAATGTTAATTACCTAATAAGTCATACCACGTTGATATAAATCACTGCACTTCGTAAGATCGGGCACGTGGCACCGCGATTACTGTCATTGCGCTAAAATATATCGTACTGCGTGGTTTTGTAAAAGGACGTTTAAACTTTTAGACAAATCAACTGACCCTCTCTTTAGCGCCAGGGTACTTCATCTTGCCGTTAACGATGTTGTAAAAGTGTTCCGGGTATTTTCTCGGACGACCGCGATGGCGCTTTCCCTCTGTCTGTTTCTGAAAATAAAAATGATCTTTAATATCAGTGAAATTTGAATTCTAAAATTTAAAATCACCCATTCTGAGTGAAAATTAGCGTCTTCAAAATTAAAATCCTAAAACATTTAGAGAAATATTTATTTTCTACTGTAAACACATACTGTAAGATTAAAAGAGCTTTAAGAATTTTAAAAGGCATGTTTATTCTTATGAAATTTTAACCCTTACAAAACAAAATGTCGCAAATAACGACTAACCAGAATCGCAGGGTTTCCATTCGGGGTACCAGGGGGTCGTCCTCTAGTTTTGGGTAGCAGATGATCCAGATGCACTGAACTCTTTAGCTTAGGCGTAAAGACTGATTGAGCTGCCTTCTGCTGATTGGGTGACTTAAGACACGATATCAGCTGCTCTAAATCAGACATCTTTGAGAGAGCATCGGATTTAGAAGGTGACGTGAAAGTGGTAGCTGTGGATAGAGGAGTAGCTGGAGCAGACAAACTCTGACTGGGTTGGGACTGTGAGAAGGAGGTTGGGACAGGAAGCTGGGGGGTCGAGGTGGGAATGTCTGGTTCCGGCGGTGCGGCATTAGCCGCAACCTGCCCGGCAAGCAACTGAAGTAATTGCTCTGTCTGGACGGGGTCGTTTCCCAATGACTTAATTAGCTCCAGGAACTGCTTGGTTTCATCATCACTGACGTCACTTGTCCTTCTGGGGGACACTTTATGCTGAGGACTGCTCTGAACAATTGGAGATGAAATAGTCACGGCTGGAGCTTGAATTGGGGCAGCTGGGAAGTGCAAACTGTCAAGTGAAGAAGGGGTAGACCAAGCACTACTTGATAGAGAGGGAGAGTATCCCATGACGTGGTCAGCACTGCTCACACTCTGGTGAATTGTGGTGGTTAGTCCGTTGTTGGCAGTGGAAAAGATTCCATTCGGACTGATGTGAGAACTAGAGCTTTGGAGTGTCTGTCCCTGAAGTTTCATCATTGTTTCTCGGAGAAGGGCATTCTGTTGGGCTTCTTTTTGCAACGATTCGGAGACCACACTCTGGAATTGTTCTGCAGCTGGGACATACTTTAAAACCTGCTGGTTAGTCGCTCCATTTAAACTCGCTTGGACTGAGGCGTGTGTGGCTATGTTGTTTAACTGGTACATTCCAAGGTCCATCGTCTGGGAAACTTTAGGCACAGTAAGCTTCTGTTCATTAGCATGAGCTGCTAGAATCTTTTCCAGATTTGAGATTTCATACTGAAGCTGCATTTCAAGCAAGTGGTTCGTTTGGGCCCCATTCAATTTCTGCTCGTTGTGAGCACTCATCAAGAGTTGCTGTTGGAGCAAGAGAGCCTGTTGTTGTTGCTGTTGCTGTTGTTGTTGTTGTTGTTGTTGTTGTTGCTGTTGCTGTTGTTGCTGCTGATGTTCCGAGTAGGCTTGTTGAAGTGTGGCATCACAAGCCATTAGCAATTGAACTGCATCTTGGGTCGATGACATGGACATCATCTGCTGTTGGAGTTGCTGCTGCATTAGCAGATTCAGCATCGCTTGAGGGTCGTTCTGTTGGGTGGCCAGATTGTGGTGGTTGCTTTGTCTCGGAGACGACAGGGCCAGGAGTTCCAAGGTTGACAACTTCGATTTGGATGATTTAGGAGCCCATAAGTTGAGTCCCCCAAGGTTTTTGACCCTCCGATTTTTTGTGGTAGAACCTTTGGGTCTGCCTCTCTTTCTAGGAACGATAGTAGGAGTCTGAGTCTCAACTTTAGGGCTGGTGTTAACATTAGCAACATTCGGATTAGATAAGTTGGATGGAGATCCTTCTGTCGACTGCCAACTCTGGCTTTGTTTGAATTGTCCTTGAATATGTTCTAACGCTTTCATCGTCTCGAAAGTGTTGTCGTGGAATTTGAAGGTCTTAGAGCTGGGTTGCTGAGAGGAAGGTGATGTCGAAGAGACAGTAGGTGTCTGAACATTGATATCAGGAATAGAGGAGGGAATTGTCGTCTCGTGTTGAGATGACGTCACATCGACAGTAGGTTCTGTGTCAGGAGTCTCGGTATCGACACTGGGCACCACCCCGGCATCGAGCTCCTCTTCTATGACAAGATTGCTGGAACTCTCCAGGCTTATCTCTGGTGCTACCGATGAAGGGGCGGGAGGGTGTGTGGAGCAGGAGTTCTCCTTCTCTTCCTCTTCATTGTAGCTAAGCGCTGGCACTTTGTTGTCGTCTGACGAAGTGGAATTTTCGTCTAGCTTCGTCTGGTCCATGTTTTGACTTTGTTGCCTAAGTCGGGCAACAAGGGGAAATATCGTCTTTTCTCGTACTGCTTCGTATGTATTTGTTCGTAGTCGGCTTGAGGTCATTCCTGAGAAATATATATTACAAGAAACGAATAAGATAAAGCGCAAAAAGCAAAAAATAATCAAAGCATGCAATGTATAAGTATGTGACAGTGAAAATTGAAAATTGATGAATGAAGCTAAACCGAGAAGTTTGTCGGACGTTAACGGACAATCCGACAGGTGATAAAATTATCTAAACTCAATTTTCTCAACTTGGGTCGAAATATTTGGTTTCGCATGAGAATTAACGGCTCCCTGTTAAAAGGTTCAATCTAATTAGTTGACTGTTAAGGAACATGCTGAAATGTGATCAAAGATATCAATAACGTGGTTCAACAGCTTCGCGCTTAAACAAGTCTTTGTCAGGAAAACTCGACGCGCGCATTCGAAAGGAATAATGATACCGACTTCTTTACGTGAATTTCGAGTAAGCGCCATACAGCTTCTTATGAACAACTACATAAGAGACAAATTTACAGTTTTGACACCGGTAAAAATGTTTATCACTAATGGCTCATTATGGCCGACTGATACTAACTTGAAAGAATTGCATCAGCAACAACTCAAACAAAAAGTAACTTTTACCGAAAACCTAGAAACATTGGGTTGCCTCTGTCTAAAAAGCTGGTGTTAAATAAAATGTTGAAAAATGCTGAATGGTCGGGAGCAACAACGGTAAAGTCACGTCACCTAGCATGTAGTACAGAACAAAGATAATCAAAGTTAAAATGTGTCGAGCTCACGTAATAATATTGAATATATGAAGCATCGGATGTGGGCGTTCTGATGTAATGATGGCACAAATATCAATGATGGGACAAATATCAATGATGGCAAAAGAGTGGAAAACAAAAGGCGCCGTGCCACAGTTAGCTTATCTGCGATGAATTTGACAATTTAATACAAAAATATATTGTTCATGCCACAGGTGTTTTATAATTCTCACTAACGACCCACTAATATTTTCACTCGATCCACGCCGATGTTTAAATGATACAACATCAAGTTACGTGTAAGGCAGTAAGTTTTCGAAAAATTCTTCGAAATAAAATATTGTTGTGCTGTTAAAAGGTTGTTTAAAAACAGCGTTGAACTTACACAAGATACATTTATCGCTATTTTTAATTCGCGCAAAATAAAGACTGGAAACACTTCTCTGCCTTCAAAAATTTGCCATATAAATTAGTGTCGTGGATGTGACTTGACGGGCTTGATTAATAAAGGAGGAAGCACGCATCTGGGAACGAATAATCCTTAAAGAATGATTGGAAAACATAGTAAATTTGGCCAGTAAAATTCCAAATATTTTGAGTCGTGGCATTACATACCATCATGCCTGATAGAAATATCAATTCGTGATTTAGAGCCATAAGTTTCGTATTTGTACTTTTGGCACCACGACAACGCTACTAGGTAAAAATTGTCTTTCGGCAACAACGCCTTTTAATAGAAAAAAGCGAAATGTGCCATAAATACCTCCCAGAGAAATAAAATATATATCGCAAGAGGAGAAAATAAAAGGGACTGAATATAAGCGAGTAGCAAAGCGGTCTCAGGGGCAGTAGATCTAATTTAAAAGTAGCCGTGGTGCAACAGCTGGCGGAGGAAAACTGAAACAAAGCGAACTAAAAGAGCGTGACAGAAATAAGATAATCTTGGGATGTAAATTAGGTAAATACACTAATTGCATATCAAGTATAGGACGCTCGCTATGCAGCGTTTTATATTAATTGATCGCAGTATTCAAAGATAATGCTTGTGAATAAATAAAATCCCATCATTCAATAGCTACGGATGTACATCACACGATATGATATTATGCATTACGTAAGGCAGGTAAAACGATAAACGGCTGTGCGGTAGTACGTAAAATACTCCGATTTCTGATTAAATTACCGCAAAACACCCGGTCATTACACGGAAGACCCTCCGGTTTAATAGAATAAAAAGAGACACGAGCAGGTCAGCCTGAGGGTTGTTCTACCGAGGAGCGAAAGAAAAATGAGGGATTCGGAAATTGATCCTACAGCAAACCACGACAAGTCACCAACAGCGTACTTAGTTGGGGATCGGAGACAGGAAACCTAACTGCTAAACGATTACAATAAATAAAACTTAGCTCACGGGCACTCGGTGCGCATTGTACGAAAATTATTGCAGCTCACAGTTTTAAAAGATCTGAATAGTCTCAAATATCAAAAGAAAATAACAAAGCTGAAATTTAAAAAGCTCAGGGTGGGAGGCCGCGAATTACCTAACATTATTGGAGCACGAGTCGTTGCAAGTGTTTGCCGTGCCACTGCGTACAAAAGGTTTATGGAAATGACGGCCACTATTTGTGGAGGAGCAGGTAATTTACGGTGCTAATAACCCACATGAACAGCACCCCCCTGGGGTCCGGGCCAGCCCCTTTAATTGCAAGGTGTCTTGTCATACATCCTCGCGTTTAATTACTCTTTAATTGATTTCATAATTCACTCTGATTAATCGTAAATCAATCGCACGTCAACACAATGTGTGTGCCTTCGGTTTGGGGTAATGAAGTTCGATTAATAAGGATTGACCCTGAATCGATTAGGAGCCAATAAGCTTTCCAATTTAGCGGAGTAAAAAAAGTAAAACAGAGCCACTGACAAAGCGTGTAGGGGAGCACGTGCCGGTTTTGTCATGGTCACACGGCCTGATGAAATGTGCACGTGTCGCCCAAAACGTACCACGTGGTCCGATTGCAATAACAGGTGTCAAATGAGTGTCTGGAATGACAAATTACTCTCAAAATATCAATTCTAGCTACAACAGGGAGCTTATGATTATTAAAACATTCTGGGGGCGTATTATAATTCACATAATAATATGCACGAATTTCCATGAGCTGGTAAACTCGACCCGTCACACGAGTCATAAAACATTATATCACATCTAACATTATCATTGCTGTTTAATATATAGCAGGGCTATCCCTGGTGGAAAATGTCCGACCTCCGGCCCTGACAAAGTAAGATTTTGTGGCACGGTAAATGTTGTATACACTGTAAAGTTTATTGCTGCAGGGCAATAGACTAAGATGTCAACCCCAGGCAGCGAAGGTTTCTACAAACAATTTATATCTTAATTTACGAAACCCTAGCAAAAACAAAAGGTTTTGTAGTAAGGACTAATAACTTTGAAAATGGACTTAGTACGAATGTTTAACATTTTTCGGCCGCACGGAAAAATAATAAAAAATATGCCGGAGTTAAAAGCAAATGATGGGTCTAATTAAAACAAAGTAAATTTCGACATTTTAAAAGTCGGGTTGAATGGTGAACCAATTGGAACAGTGACATTCTGGAGGCCGTCACAATTCAGAGCGGTAAACAGGATTAATGAAAATCAGATCGAAAACTTTGAACATTTCTATCGCACTACCAAGTCACACCCTCCGCAAATTGCATTATTTCCTGAAATCAACTAGGAATTAAAATGCCTCTTGAATTTCAACTAAATGAGGCAACGCTAGGGGGTGTGTGATGACGTCTTGGGGTTGACAGTCGTAAACGTTAAATCACACCCTTCAAGGAAAACGAAAATTATCCCTGGTGCTGTTGAAGTGCAAAACAAAATATCCATCAGACAAAATATCGGCTGTGTTTAAAGTGGCGAACTGGGACACAATACGAGGGTTGCGTACTACAGTACAAGCTCAACAATTGGCTCAAACAGCGCACTATTATTGTTTTTATTTGACAAAACCACAGCGCACACCTTCTCGGTAATGTAAAAATAAAAGACACCTGATCGCCCAGCACTCTCGAAAAATAAATAGTTTCTTTTTATAATGCAATATATATCTGTATAAGACATAAAATAAACGTTGTAATCATTAGTGAAACGCAGCGAGTGTACATATTGATACGTTTGAAAGTACAAAAGCAATTTTAATATCAACTGACACGGAGCTGCGAAAAATAATCATTAGCTCAAAGAGAAAGAGAGAGAGCTGAGAGCAGCCGGCCTCCAGCTCATACATCACAGTTAAACTGACCTCCGAAATTGTATTCAGCAAAATTAGCTGCAACTCAGACACTTTTTTTATTTGTCGGCTCAACAAATCTGACATTGAGAGGCATATAATGAACTGTTTACATGCCGTTAAATATTGAGATACTGATATACCGCTTCGACGTTGAGATATGTATAATATTTGTTTTTATTAACAAATGTTTGCACTGTTACATTATCAGTTTCTCCCAGAAAAATTTGGTGGCCGTAAGAGCTGTCCACAGTGTCACACAATAATTAGATAAGAGGATATAAGAGACGGAATATTAAACAAAGAGAAGTAGGGGTTGGAAGGCTTAGATTTGTCGTGATCTTGTCAGCCAAATTTCATTGAAATAACACTGAGATGTGTGTGTAGAAGGGCTGAAGCATTAGCAACGATTTGATGGACAATACAAACACCCAATCAGAGAAATAATAAAAACAACCAATCAGGGCAATAAGGGACGTGAGTGGGCGGCGACCTTCAACAGATCAGCTCTCCAAGCAGAGTAAATTAGATCTTGAAAATGAAACGTAAGTATTGAGGCTAGCTGGAATTCGGGTGATCTGGTGGCGGGGAAATCTAAAAATGTACACGTGTATGGTATATACACGAGAGTTGAGATAATTATAAATTTTAACCACGGTGATCAGGAGTTAGATAATCATTGTATTATGGTCTAGTTAAGGAATAAAAAATAATTTCTCTTAGCTAAGTAATGATTTCATGGTCAGGCGGCCGGGCCATATTTCCAATACTTTTTATCAGCTCAGTGTGATATTTCGAATTTTATATAAAAAGTAAAAACGTTGCGTCTCAAAAAATGTATCGGAATCCGGAATATAATTAGTCGCCTAAGATAATGCACCTCAAATGAAATAATGCACAATAGCAAGAGCGAATTTCATTTTAATCATGCAGAGTGAGTCGAAGATTTTAAGCGGTATCCTTAGATGGGAGTGATATTACTTATTACTTTAAAATAATTGCAATTTTAAATAATTTTGAGAAAGAAAATTTCGATGTGGTTAGCAATATCACTGATGTAATCGGCGGTCTTTACCTACCGCTGAAAACAATGAAGACGCAAATTTTGGAAATAAAATCCACACCGCATGTAAGGAGCATCAATAGCTACGGTGAAAAGAAAACAATGATGTTTCTTTCGTGAAAGAATATTATATCATGGCAAGCGGAAATAGTGATCTCCATAACACTCGTGACGATTGGGAAAATCCGTTGCTTCCAAGAAATGTTATCAATGAACGCTGAGTGTAATAAAATGGCAACAATATTATAACAACGAGAAAGTTTACACATCACGAAAAATGGCCAGCTCATGGGATGCTCTTATAATCTGATCTTAGAAACAGACGGTAAATATTGTGATCCACGAGAGGAACAATTAGATCTACCCCCTGTCAGAAATAAATCTCGTATATATTTAAATTTTGTTATTCAGGAGAAATTTGATTTTTAAAATGGGTTAGAGGGTCAAATTTCCTAAATTGATTACGAATTAAACTTATCTTTATGGGCCGTGGCGAGATAAATCCCCACGAAAGAAAAAAATTAATGACCTCCGTAATTGACGTCAAAATAATTCTTTGCAGAAACCGTTAAAAAGTCAGACAAATTTATCAAAAATGCGACCTACGATATGAATATCATAACAAAACTGTACATATCGTAAAATTGTAGGGGCCTTCAAATCCATTAAAGCAAAGGTTTCAATCACATGAGCTAAGCGTGGGTGTTAAAAAGAGCTAGATTCCATGTTGCTCGCGCTGTAAAATTCATATATTTGATCTAAAGAGTCTCGGAATTACTTTCTGGTTATGCCACAAAATTAAATTTGAACGAAAGATGAAATCGCAAACGTTTGAAAATAAATTCAAAACTAATAATAGAGGGAGCTGGTGAATTCTAGAAGAGGTAGCACATTTAAAAAGGACGCCATATATTTTAATAAGTCATTCAGTATTTTCTACGGGTGGGTGAATTATTTGAAGAAAATGCTAGTGTAATGAGATTTTTGTAAAATTGCCATTTACAAATGATTACATTTCATAGGAAATTGCCCGTGAGATGTCATTATTTTACTTCACACTTTGGAAAAATAATTCAATTGGTCGCCGGCTACGCATGGCATTGGTCCCGTATTTAACGAAATTTTCGAATCAAATTTTCGGTTATTTCCCACATAGCAATAACAACTTTTTATTACAGAAAATAGCAATTCTTGAGAACCGAAAATATGAATTGATGAACCTGCCACATGCGTTATGTCACGGCTTTTTAGGGGATTGCCATTTAAGGGGTGACCTAACTTTCCAGGAAAAGTAGCAACTCTAAAGAAATTCTCAAAAATTAGCACCAAACTCGACACAAAACAATTGGAGGAGGCAGCAGCAAGACACGGTGGTGGTATCTAGAAACATGTCAAAAAGTCTACACCACGTCTAGATTTGAGAACTACTGGGACCTACACACCGTCAGTATGGCAGTCAGTAGTTAGTACACGAACTGACGGCAGTGCTGGGGTAGTAGGCAGGGACGAAGAGGAAGTGTTTGTGTGTCAGTAGTAGACGAGTTAAAACAGTGGAGCTGGAGAAAGCAAGTGGCTAGAGGAGGCGGGGGAACGTCAAGAGAGCTGGAGACGGACGATAATTCACAGCGGCCTGGGGAAGCCTAAAAATGAGACGGGGCAGTCGGAATGTACTGGAACTGACGGTCAACTTTCTGACTAGGGGGGCTGTATGGGGTGGAGATAATAGTCGGGTTGGAGTACAGTTATAGTGGTGACAAGCCGAGGTTTACAGATCGACATTTTGGCAGGTAGACAGACATAAGTAGGCAAGCAAAATGAGGGGTTGGTTAGTTAGTCGTGTTATAATTGTTGAGTATTGGCTGTAAGTAGACAGGACAACATAAATGGTTGAATAATAAATTGAAAGAGAAAGTCATATTGGAATGCTGATAAATAACCTAGACACAACGAAACATTAAGTGGTCCTTCAACATTGTGTGGCATCTGCACTTAGTCTACATGAAGTTTATAGCGCTTTGTTTGGTGGATTAAATTGTTAGAACATTGGAGAGAAGAGAACAGAATATTGGAAATGAAAATGACAAATAGTAAATTTCGAAAGTAGAAAGCTTAAAACATAATATTGAAGTAAGTACAAAGGAAAAAGAACATTTACTGTGCGGTCGCGTCTAAGAAAGATCAATGTGAAAATGCTAAACAATTTCACTCTCTAACAATGGCTCGAGAGTTTAAACAATAGCAGTAACCTCAATAAAATGGTTTTCAAAGATTTTCTTGACCGCAGCAGAAAATGCGTCAAATTTGATCATGGAGCCGAACAATAAAAAATATATTCAAGTTACTAAAAGTTCTAGTCAATAACAATACGATTTACTGGGCCTAATTAAAGTTCTTGAATTTTAATTTTCATTAGCTAAGATTAAATCATCAATTCTAGGAAGTTTGAATATTACAATACTGCAGTTCTCGAGGCAATGGATAACATGGGTCAGAAACTATGTTCATTAACTTACCAACATCATTAGCCGACAACTTACATAAATTAAAATTTCTACAGGGCTAAGAAGCTTGGTGGGAAAGATATTTTCCCAAGCACACGTGAGGTTTGGATCAATGATATACACAGATCACGTGACAGGTATACATAGATCACGTGACAGGTATACATAGATCACGTGACAGATATACACAGATCACGTGACAGGTATACGTAGATCACGTGACAACTATACGTAGATCACGTGACAGCTATACGTAGATCACGTGACAGCTATACATAGATCACGTGACAGCTATACGTAGATCACGTGACAGCTATAAGTAGATCACGTGACAACTATAAGTAGATCACGTGACAACTATACTGGGTCACGTGACAGGGGATTGAATTTACAGAGAACCACTGGCGGAGAAGATGAACAGGGCTGTAACGTGTACACGTTCATAATTCAGGAGCAGCCACAGAAGCCTCACGATAGGTTATTGACGTGTACGATCTTGATGCGATGTACTTAAAGAAATCGCAATAATTTCAAGATAAAAGAAAACTTATTAAAATGTTTGAGGCAAGAATAATCGTGTTAAAAGTAATTCAATACAATCAACGCCGGGTAACTCCAATCGCCTTTAAACTTCAAGACTGGGCCAAACACAATTTCCTCAGAAAAAGCACGACATGTTATCAAAAACTTAGTATTTTTCTCAGACCACAGCGAAAACAATAACAACATTTGTCATCAATGCCAGTCTTTATTATCTGTTAGGAGCTCTTAAAACATCTAATTGTCTTACCTGTGATCAAACTATCTAGCCCAAACTTACCTAAATAAAAAATGAAAATCTTGAAATCATAATGAGACGAAACTCAAATATTCACATCAACCGTTGTCGCCACCCTACAGCCCAAAAACGGTAAAAATTCTGTGCTTCAATCCGACAACAAGGAAGCAATGACGCTAGAATAAAATGGATAGGTTAAAATCGTAAACGGCTGACATCAAATTTTAATATACTTAAAACTTTACGCGGCCAGTTTAAGGGATTTGGGCAGATTCCAGCAAGGCAGCAGCAAAAAGAAGCCAAGTATGAGGCGGCAAGACATTCTCATTGGGCCAGGAGAAAAAGTTTCTAGGTTGTTATGTGGGGGGACGATTAGCTGCCCACTAACTCTCATATAATCCAACACAAAACACTTCACATCACAACAAAAAGTGGGGATGGATGACCACTGGTGGGCTATATAGAGGACACAGTAAAATAGGAATAGACAATGGGGGCTATAGGATATGGGCGGAGAGACTCCGAATAAATCACGGTAATCTTTTACTAATTGCAGAGGGGTGGCTGCCTGTATCTATATGTTAAACGTCCTTACCCCTATTAAATCGATTTTTAAATTGGACAAATCAGGGAAACAAAGGGGAGATGAACAAAGACAATCCAGCTGAGGTCAGTGTAAAGGGTTTATCCTTAAAGAGGAGACATCGCGCGGTCACGTGACTTATTTCCCTGCTTGGGAGGACTAATGAATAGCTCTTCTGGCACCCTGTCCTTAAAATTGTCAAGGTCGCATCTCAGTTTACTTGTTTTAGCAAGAGAAAGCGTTCGTCCTTACATTAGCACAAAGAATAGCTGATCTGAATTTTGATGACAAAAATTATCCTGGAAGATTGACAAAAGAAGTTCACGTTCAGCTACAAATGGAGGGAATCAGAGTGGGGGTTGGGGCCGCCAAAAATCTCAACGCAGGAGAGGAGGGAATTACGCAAACCTTGTTTTATTTTATTTTGCAACCCTTAGGCAGCCCTAGCTCCTTTAATTACCGCCTCTTATTATACACAAATTTCATTTCGACCTCCCGTATATTGACTATTGAGGCTGTCCATTTTAGCAGACAAATAATTTGACTATTTCACGATCATGACCCGCTAGAATTTGAGCAGCAGCGCATAAAGGAAAAGAAAAGGAGTTCACATTCTGAGAGGAGAAAGAGAGAGAGAGGAATTTTCTTTTTTGATCATTGTGACGACAAAACTATTCACTGACTTAAGAGGCGCGTTGCTGTTATGCCAGAATCAGAATATTGAATTTAGAGAGCACTGAAAAATCAACATATTTCGAAATTCATTCGATTTACCATCTCTTAGGTTTTAAATGGATAAAGGGACACAAAATAACATTGCTATTATTAAGTTACTAATAACACAAAGATATAACACAATTCTGAGAAATTACATTTCTACGCAAGATCTCACGACGATCCAACTTTAAAGTAAATAGATTAAATTTTTAACCACTACAAATTTTTTAGGCGCACGAAGAAAACACAAAAACTAGATATTTGATCCAAAGCTTAACTCACCATCATTGCTGAGGCTGCCTTGGTCTGAAATGTGACACTTCGTTAAAATCAGCAGTAACGCCAGAGAAGTAAAATTTAGCTGCAATGCCAATTGTTGCGATCTAGAAAATTCTGAAGCATTTAAAACTAGCATTCCAGTCTATAAGTTCCGGCATAGGTGCTGACTCGACATACTGTTACCTTTAAAACTTGTCTATTGCGTTATAGAAGATAGTAAGAAAGATACTTATTCCAACACAACAACGTCAAGTACTTGATAGAACGGGACACGTGTCACGAAGTGAGGCAGATGTAAATATCACTCTGTGACAGCTTCAAACACCATAATTTATCAAATTTAATGCGCTCTACACAATAGTAGTTTACCTCGGATCGCATTACATTATACTTTTAATTTTTAGGTGATTTAAAATAATTGTATTATATCTGTTAGCCGGAGACTGACTGCCGGAATCATAAGAATGTTGAAGGTTTATTTAAATATACCGTGTTCGCAGCAGTGTAAAAAGTGTCAGCCGGTTGCAATTTTAAAAATTTTGAAAATTGAGATGTCATTAATTTTCTCACGGCCGTGTGGTACAAAGAAAGTCTCATCTTTGTAACCGTTTCCACATATGGCATAATCGTAGGGTAAATTGATGCATTAAGATCAAATATAATATCACGAATCGCATATCTAAAAAATTGTTGGTAAAGCATACACAAGCATGTTTTAACAGATGTACACCTAAAATTTGAATATTGAAATACAAACGTACACATTACAAAATGAATGAGTCGTTTTACTTTTGCATAATGTACATAACTCCAATTTATGCGTTGCTGCTAGTATTATATGCCTTAACGGTAGAAACGCATCATTTATTATTTCAATAAAATATTCCTAACATGTACAATATTATTCCTGAGTTGAACACCAGAAAGGAAACGTTTGGCTTATGACAAAGAACATTAATTAGACTGTACCAGCAATGTACAGTAATATTTAGATGATAATACAAGGTGTAGCTGTATCAGCGTATCATACTCCAATAATCAAACAAATACACACGCACACACCCATACACACGTGCCGGCTGAACAAGGTACTGATAACTATCAGAGCTACATCGGTTAAACAAGGTCCTACACAACCACGGTGCTATGAAATATATTAGGTTGATTTAAGGACATAAGCCCAAAATACAATACTATTATAAACTTTATATCCTGATCAGTTATCCCATAAATGGAATAATTCCTCCTTAACTACCATCTAAAATACCCCTAGTTTCAACTTGGGCAGGTAAATTCTTTTTTAAAATCCTCCCAAAAAGTCGAGTTTCCCTGACAGGAGGGACCGTCACACGACCACATTTAAACTTCCGGCTAAGGGAGCCGTGCTATTGGTGGAGGTGACAGTTACAGTACAGCAGCTATCTAGAGTAACGGCCTGGGTAGAACTTGTAGCTGAACTTGTAACAATGACATTGTTTAGGTGGTTACTGTGGTTACTGTTCTTACTCTGGTTACTGTTGTTACTGTGGTTACTGTTGCTACTCTGGTTACTGTTGCTACAGGGGATACGAGATATGTTATATCTGGTAAGGATTACGTTATTGTTACTGCACCACAGACTAGTACTGTAATCTACAGGCACTACAAAGTACAATACAGCTGTTGTAACTTTAAAATCGAAACGGTATTTTTAGGGCCTCAGTAAGCGAAAACAGTTGATATCTCTTCCGGCGATCAGGGTGACATTACAATGAGTATTCGAACTTTACCAAAAACTTCCGGTTCCGATTTGTTTAAATAAATCTAATATAATTTTTAACGGGCGTTTTTCCATTAGAAGAAGAAAAAATGTCAAAACTTTGACGCCACAATAATATCATGATTTGAAAATGTGAAATTTTCTCTAGCAATAAAATAGACGGCCGAAAAATTTCTACATATAGCACACAGCCACTAATTAAATGATTTGGTGTTGAAAATTATATCAGACGAGTAACTTCCTCACTTCAGTTAAAACGATTTCCTATCTGAATCCCACGTAAATTTTTGTAGTCTTAACACTCCTAATTATCGATGATATCTGTTACACTCAAAACTTTCTAATCGCCAGGATCTCTATTTAATATTAAGTACGGTTACAAAAATTTATTGCGCATAAGCAGCGAGTTAAGACAATGACTCAAATTGTATTATGCAATTTACTATCTGGTATACAACTTTCTGACGACGATGATAATTTTTTATGTGGGCGGACTTATTTAAACGTTCCTTTTGTTACAAATTACAATTTCAGCTTAACAATGTCATGAATGTAATGAAAGTGAAATTTTCTTAAAACTGGTTAGTTGCTTTCATCATTATTTTATTCTGCTCTTTTCACGAATTTTTCCTGGTAAAAAAGATCTTTGAAGGAGAAATGATCAAATGTCTTTGTGGTCGAGTAATAGTTCCGTGATCACGTCATTCACTAAAAATGGATAGCCATTAGCTCAGGTAAGCCGCACTGCCAGTACCTATTCAAGTATTAGACAGATCAGTATCGTTCATAATCCCCGGGATTTATTCTGTGAAGTATTTTGGCATAGGTCCAAAACAGGGAAATATCTAATGCTGGTAAAACAATGGCAATACTTATTTTCGCGTAATGACATAATATCATTAGATACGTAAGATCGGAAATTGATATCTCAATGTCCTCACGTCATATGCGCGTCTGATAGTGTAAGTTTTATTATGCAGGCGGGATCAAAGAGATGTATCAAACTGGGCGTATCAAAGATTGATCATATCAAGTTAATCGAGGGCTGCGTATCATGCTACCGACAGTAATTGTGGAGGGAATGCAATTTTGATTGAAAGCATTCCAACCCTTCAAAATTTCACAACTTTTTAGACAGTTTAGATGATCAGTTTAAAAGATTTTCTATAGTGACGTCAAGTGACGTTATTGATTAATGCCACGCAGCGAAGCTGATTTCATAGATGTATCGATATCAAGCTATCAAAACAATATTATAACTATCGAATTTATGTTTAAAAGCTATTACATCGGTTACTTAGTTACTACTGAAAGTTTTTAAAATTCAACTAAAGTGTAAAATGGCAAACCATCTAATCTAATAGAAAACTCGAGAAATTACTCTGCCTACTAAGCTTTAACATAAATGCCTCATACGAATTTTGAGATTAAAAATGAAACATTTAGCTGTACATACAGCGGAAGAAAGTGACATTTAAGATGTCACGTGATCAACTGTCAACCTTACAGAGTACATCTTCGACAGATAAATCGGAAACGGTAAATCTTAATGAAGCAGAAAAATCTCATATTTTTCGTGATTAATCCTTCACTTTAAATCCTAAAATTTTTAAGTTTTTCCAATGAAACACATAACTATGTTACCCAATGCGTACAAAAAGTGAAATCCCACACAGCAAAGCTCCGAATCGTGAGAACAAAACAGCACAACAACTGCCTTATATTTTACAATGACTAAGATATAGACGACAAGTTGTTCTGTTGTTAGAGTTTACGAACTTTATTAATTTTCAATGTTGAGCACAATACACGCGAGTGGAACTTGTTATTTTGTTGAATTATTCCACACAGGTCGCACACAAGATGAAAAAAAATCAATTTAGCTGTGCATGGCTATTTTTCATGATAAAAAATAGTATTGATTTTTGAGGTGTGCATCACGATAAATGATGATTTTATCGGTATCACAAAAGAAATGCAAATTTTCTGAAACCTAACTTTGAGATGAATAAGTTGAATTAAAAGAAAAATCTTTGAAGTGAACTCTAATGTTTAGCCTTATATAGAATATCTGCTTAGAAAGAAGCAGCAGTTTGAGTTTCTAAGTTCGGTTCTCGACTCTAGGTCTCCTTCGACTTTGTCTCAACAAGATAATAAGTATTTCCGGGAAAGAAGCTACCAATAAAATCAGTGCAAATTAACAACCCTTTCAGCTATTCAGTGAAAATTACCTAATAATTCAATATATTAAGTTTATATTTTATTGAGTTAGGTTTATATCCTATTATTTATTTTTATTGAAATAAATTTCGATTGACCGCCTCATAAGACCAACAAACAGTGAGGCGAGCTTATAGAGCAATCAGAAGCTCGATTACAAAATGTAAACTGTAAAGATAAGATCACATAAAGTAACGACAAGGATACACAGAACATATTGTACAAGATGTGATTGAGAAGTGTCTATAATCCAAATACAGTAGATAAAACCCTAAGGGTTGCAAAGTAAGGGTTGCTAGGGGTTGCTAGGTGACAACTAGAATTAAAGTTTCCAGATATGGAGCGTGTGTGAGGAAAAGGTGCTTACTATGTTTCGTTCCGAAAGAATGGCTTACAATGCTACTGGAAGTTGTGATAGTGAGACACAGACGTTGAAGTCACGTGTTGGTGGTGTGTTGTGTTCCAAAGACCTGCGTTACCTGAATTAGTCAGGTCATGGTACTGGTTACTGTTTTCAGCCAGACAAAAATTTAGAGTTTTGTTTTCACACCTGTTTTTTTAAATACAATTAATGCCATCCCAATATCTTCTCTGTCGTACAATGCAGTCCAAACGGAAAGAGATAGAGTCATGAAAATTTCAGGTATCGTAGATTTCATCGGGCTTAGGCTATGTGAAAATTTGATCCGAAGGCCTTTAAGGCCCTAAAATGGAAATTTTCAACTATGAGTTATAAGAAAAGTTAGACCAGTACCAGACGTAAACTCTGACGAGGAATCCTAATTTAATAGTTTGGAGCAGAAAAATGATCACGTGACCCCTTATAAGGCCCCAAAATGGAAATTTTCAATTTGGAGCTAGGAAAAAGTTAGACCAGTATTTTACGTAAAATTTGACGAGAATTCGAATTTGATAGTTTCGAATCCAAAAAATGATCACGTGACCCCTTAAGTGACCCCTTATAAGGCCCAAAATGAAAATTTTCAACTTGGAGCTAGGAACAAAAGTTAGACCAGTATTTTGACGTAAAGTTTGACGAGGAATCCGAATTTTATAGTTTCCAATCCGAAAAATCATCACACCTATAGCCAAAAAATAAAAATTTTCAACGTGAAATTACAAGGAATCTGAAAACCATGTGTCTTTTCTGGCTGGAGGCACGCTTTGCGTTTTGTTATTCAAACAATCATAGGTCTATTCACAAGCCAAGCTGCCGATATTTGAAGAAAGGGCTGTTGTAATACGTCTCGTCCGGTGAAGGTAGCTAGGAAATTTCTACAAATCAAATCTGTAAGCTATATCATCTATGTACTTAGTTAAATAAAAAAACGTGTGATCGAAGTTTTGAATATTTTTCGGAAGAGTAAATTCGCTCCTTGCACTGACAATATCTGTGTATATACAGTCCTAATGACTGCACACTTTAATCTTTGTACGTGTTTACGAAATTTGATAATACAAAGAAAATCATCCTGGTATTTTCTTGCGTTCACGTGACCTTCTGTTTCTGTATTTATTTAATACGACCGTTTCGAGAGGAGAAAATACGTATGCGAAATAAATTCGTTTAGCACGTTTGATGCGAATTTAACAGCATTTAAACTAGAATATCGACCAGATAACAAATCACACATTATACGCTGACTACTAAGTGATATTTCAGCAGACAATGACACACGATACAACATTTTGACGGACTAGATCGGAGATAGGTGTCCATGTGGGGTGGTATCTGTTTGTAGTTAGAGAGAACGTTTAGACGCTGCCCCGGACAGGGCTACCATGTGTCACTACATCAAATTGAGGTAGATCCACCCTGGTACAACGTGCAGAATATTCCTTAATTCCAGAACCTAGTAATCTTAAATCTTCATAGCCACCAGATGGCTTATAGATTTGTCTATAACGCAAGGTGAGGGTTGATGTAAGGCAATATTTGTGGTTTCAGCAAGGTTTCAAGATACCAATAATGGTAAATAGTCCAGCTAAATGGTGAAAACATTATTGTTACTCACAGCTCAGACATATAGCTATCGTCTTAAAGTTCAACAGTCTGATGAGGAAGAGATTAACTACTTTTAATTGCAAGGGTAGAAGAGGACACAAGGTTAGAAAAGGAAAAGGCGACAATTTCAATAAAAACAACACAAAAGTTTAAAGTGGCTCAATAGAGTTATGAAGACATTTAAACTGATATTTAGGTTTGTTAAACTACAGCTAATCAATAATAATTAAGTTATAAACACAAGACCTCCAAAACAAAGGCAACATTGTTTAATGTCTCGGTTAATAATACTTGATGCCATGATGAATCTGTTATAGACAAAAGTCTGCTATTACACTTGAGCTTTAGTTTAATTGTTGATTTCTTAGTGAATGTACGGGTGTTGGTTTATGAAAGCATTATACTTCGCATAACGTTGCATTTGATGTACCTTTATTTTGATTTCTTATGTATATAAGTAGGCATACATTTCAGTGTACATTAACAGTGACACGGAATTAAAGAAGGTCAATATACAATGCTAAAATAATAAAAGTTAATATAATTTGAAAATACAATAGAGATGGGCAGTTATTATTCTTTCGATGCAAGGCAAAATTAGTTTTTATTATGCCATAATTAAACCATCCAACCTCATCGACAAATTAATCGACTTCACACTTTCTTGCAGCAATTTTTGTGTAGCTTTATCTTTTATTACATCCTCACAGTTATTGCGGCTAAATAAAAGCAAAAATCAGGCTTTGTAAATCAGGAGTATGTATATATATAGGACGTATTATCTTTTAATACATTCCAGTAAAATTTGCTAATTGTACATTTCTGTATAACAACGATTTAACTATTGAATAAAACCGTGTACAATGTGACGTCACTTATACACTCACTTATGATGACACTCAGGTAACTTACAGTGATGACGACACACAAGGTAGGAAGAGTATACTTAACGATTTTCAGATAATTACGTCATGGCAACGTGCCCGATTAACCAGTAGACAAGAGTTGCTAAGCAACTGTTCAGTGTGGCTTTGTCACACGTGACGCTTTGGTACACTACAAATTAGGGTGTGGATCTCTCCGAGACTTACAAAGAGCTAAAGAGAGAGTCTCTATGAAAAATTTTACTCGTTTATTGCATGTCAAGCTCAACGTCTCATGACATCATCGCCTTACATTTTTACTGCGTGTTTGTTCTTCTTAGGAACTTTGGAAATTTGCACTTATTGTTAAGGCATCTAAAACTTTAACCAACCATTTTTCGCGGTAACATGAATATTGGATAACACAGTGTAGTGGCTTGTTAAAAATAACGTAGATTAGGTTGTCTGGCTAGTGGTTATGTTATTTTCGGACCATAAAATTTTTAAAGGGCGGCGAAAAACAACCGAGAAGGGGAGATTAAGAATTAACATTGCAGTAAATGAAATAGCACTTGGTGACTTATGGCGAATTCAAAATAATGTATCGTTGATTGCGACGTTGGTTGTTGTCTATTTACGAACAAAGAAAAATAATAAGCAATATCTAAATTTTTAGTTGGCTTTACTATCTAAACTAAGTTCTTAAGAAATCGCAAAATGCAAATCATTTTATCGAGCTGCGTGACGACGCAGGTATCGTGATTGAAAAATGAGAGATTGAATTCTAGAAAATATTGCATGATACACCCACATCGACAGACGTAATGAAATTGTCAAATATTCTTTCTACGCGCTAGCTGCCTATCATAACTCAACCAATCTTACGTTAAACGCAAGAAGAATACAAAATTATAAAAGAAGGTGAAGTTTAGGCAATGATTTTGTATTATGGACTTGGTAGGCCGGGGTGTTTGTTATCACGAAATTCTAAACACCGCCATCATTTTAAATGAAAAGGCCGAAAGAAAAACAGTTTTATGAATCGATAAATCTGCATATTTTATGATAGAAATATTCGCTTTATCTGATTAGATAATTTATTCTTTGGTGTTATTTTTCCCAGCAAGACAAGAATTCATGATAAAGTTGCCGGAAAGTCAGAAATGATGCCTTTTTGAATAATATGTCACCAATCAACACAAACACTTTCCCAAGGAAATATATCAAGGCCATAATTTTTTCAATTACACCCGCCCTGATTTTGCGTGATAGACGATTGTATTTTTAAGAGTTTTCATGACGTCACCCTTACTGCTAAACATTTTCCGAAATTTGATAATAATATGTCGTGAATTAACAAGAGCTTAACGGCTACCGATGCTGTCGAACAAGACAGAATTAGAGTCAAAATACCAGCTGCACTGAGGCGTGAAACAGCATATTCGCGCATGTAAAGCTTTTTCCCTTCTGACACACTTACTTGACATATAAATTGCCTGAGATTTGAGGAAATTTTTAGCCCTGGGCATTTTTCATTAAAGTTCAAATTAAAAATTTGAGAGGATTTCAGTCTTTTGGATTCACTTCCGAGAACCAATTTTAAGTTTGAATTCTTAGAGTTGAACAGTGTCTATTATATGCATATTTACGAACGTATACATCCGTAATAGAAAACGAAGTAGGTATGGCATTAATACGGTGTCAATGAAAAAATCTTACATGCTAGTTAAGCTTTGTTCTAAAACGGCTAGAAATAATAACCATCTGATTTCTGGGCCCAAAATCGTCTAATCCATATTTAGTATGAAATATTTGAATGACTAACTCATGGTTAGCAACTTTAAATTTATGACAACTTGCACTGCCGAGACAATCCGCAGTGCAAATTTTGGTTACCACAGTAACAAATTTTTTCTCGTATCTTGCCATATGGGCCCAAAGGGCCCAAACTGCAAGATTGTTTTGATACGTTTTGTGCACGTCCACAAAAAGTACAAAACAAGGGTTGGCGATCGACAGCGAAAATCGGGATATGTTGGAATATTACCTCAAAAAGCGTGCGTACGTCCATACGTCCGCTCCTTTATCAAACTTATCATGTAGACGAATGCGATTATAAGTTTTAACTGTCTCAAGTCGCAAAATTTATTTCACATCATGAAATGTATAAATAATTGCCTCGCAGCACCTACAACAAGATGTACGATCAAACAAGAAAAAGTAAAAACTATCTTTTAAAATCAAAATTTATTGACTAATTTGTCGAATGACAGATTGAGAAATGAATGTAACACGATTTTAGTCTTAGCTCTTTTTAACGACTAATTCACAAAACGCCATTAGCATAAACACAACGTAGTATGAATAAATAATGAAGGTAGCCCTTACATTTACAATACAATAATGACGAAGTCATGCAGAGTTAAGATATTTGAATAAACGATGAGGAAAACGGGCAATACAATGTGTTCAAACAATGTGTTCAAACTTTGCAATGCGTTCAAACTTTGCGAGCGTGCAGCGTGGACTTTTTCAATCATGCATCGAACGGCTGCATAAATTCGCGTATCTGTATTTACACGTGCAAAACAATGAAAATTAACCGAAATTAAGTCTGACGCGCGATGCATAATTGAAAAAGTAAGAAGACGCATATTTTGATTCCTCATTCCGTAAAGTTTAATGACAAGAAGCGACGGCATGATATGGAAAATTCAGCGGTCGCCTGACACAATGAAAGCGGCCGAAATTCTTGTTAATAAAAAAGAAAACAGATTTCAACTTCTGTAATTACCTCTCACACAAACCGATGTTTTTCTAAAGGAGTGGGAACAATTGAGACAGATCTTTCTTGCGACTGCGACCTAGGGTTACTCCCATTAGAATCAAATTTTAAAACTTTATCTAGGTATCAGAAAAGTTGGAAAATTAACTGTATTGTAATCATTACACATTCAAAAGTACAATAGAATTGCACAGGCTGAAAATCTTGTGTTTCTCAAATGTTTTTTTACCAATTCTTTGCACTGAGGACATTTCTTTCTTCCCAATTTCATTTCTCTTGCACACTTTAGATAATCAATCTAAATGAAGTAAACCATGTCATTGATCATCTAGCAATATTAAACTCCTATTATGAATAAAGAAATGGTTATACAAGAATTTCAAACAATTTTATATCGTTATTCACTTTGATTAAATATTGACAAAAATAGCATTTATGCTGAAAAAACAGAGACTTTGTGGCTTAAATTGTTTTTATCATCTACATTCATTATTTTAATATAAAATGTGCCCAGGTCTAAAAAGCGTTATTAATGATTATTTGGTTTTTGCTTATTCGCCAGTGATATGCAATAAAGCTCCATTCATGAAGCAGGGGTCCCAGATACAGGAACTATTCCACAAAGCCATCCACTAGTAATTACACTTTTATTTTTTTGTAAAAAAATGCTGGTACTTTTCATGTGGCTGGCCTTAAAATGACTGACATCCAAAACCTGCAATGCAGGTTTAATTTTGCACTACCACATTTATCCATGCCAATTACTGAGCCAAGGCAAAGGATAGTCAATTTGCTGATCAAGTTGCTGATTGCAAAATTGCTGACGAATACCACATGTGAATCTTTCGATAATCATTACAAATCCACTTCCAATTACACTTAGCAATCAAAGCTTAATTCCTACTCCCTATTTAGATAACTGCTCACGAGAAAAGCCATTAGACCAGCTATCAACGATGTTTCATGTCTTCGATCCAGGCCGATATCTTTAAGTCTTAGAGCTCCGAAATTTCGTGTGATGGTATGCTTTGTAAAGGAGATGGTTGAAACAAAGTTAACACATTACTTTTAACGTCAGAGCAGTTAGGAGGTCAGAAAATAAGCGTTTTCTCCAGATTCTCCTTGAAAGACTGTTAAAGAGAATTATATCATTCAAATAACTAGAAAAATACTGGCAAGTTTTAACTTCAAAAATATACGATTTACGAATTAAAATACATTAAAGAAATACTTGAGTTTATTCATAAACATACTTTTCTAAGTTTGAAAATGCTGATATTCTTTATGCGGGTGGCTTTTAAATAACTGACATCCAACCAAACTGTGACCATGCAAGTTCAATGATGGTGGTCAAATCCTTCATATAACTGAGCCAAGGCCAAGGGTATTCATTTGGCAGATGGTGACCTGTGATTGATATAATGATTATGCAAATGATGATTAAAATCAGTATGGTACTTGTCAATTGTCAAAAGTTGTTATTATGTATCTAGATTAAGATAATAAAATTTGTATAACTTTTTGCCATATATATAGCAAGGGATCAAGGGAACACCCGAGTGGTAGCCGGGGCTTACAAACAGCAGAAAAAGACACTTAAGAGCTGTACAGGTGAGCCAGTGTCACAGGGCTCACTCTGGAGAGTTTAATTGTAAGTATAGTCTGTATGTTTGTACTGTCAGTTACTTTTGGTTTCTAACCTTCTACCTTAGTTGTTTCTAGTAGTCTTGGGATTAGTTTCTTGTTTTTTAAGGTTCGAATATGATGATCATATCTACCATTTTTCATTAACATTATGTAATTTTTGGTGAGGTTGTGAGGTCATAACCTTATTGTTTATTGTAGTGTATAGTACTTGTGTGGCTCATTGATTCGACTGTTTGACCTGGGCTTATGTGTCTGGCTTTGGACAAGACCCAGCGCGTGGCGGAATGAGAAGATCAAGCAAGACATGCTGAGTCAAGCCCTACTCTTCCCCGATATAAGAGTGGGCAATTAAAATATATTTATCAATTGATTGAGATGTTGCAAAAATAAATTTGACTTCTACTTTTACTTAGTGTTCAGTATTTATATTTATCTATTTGTCGTTAAATTATAGCTCTTTAATCACACTGCTTATCAGCATTTAGCTGTTTGTTAATCAATGTGGCTTGTTTCACTCTACAGTGTAACCTTGTAAAATGGAATCTCATGACCTCGCTGAAATGAATCCCATCCCAAACACAGGCTTGGAGTTAGGTTGTTTAGGACAGTTAAAGAAACGTTATAGTCCAGGATTGGTGCATGTAAAACGGGCTGACTTGAACAATCTGATCATGCAGAGTTAGCAGAAATTCGTATTACAGCTCTGTATTTCTTTGGCGAATCGCTAAATAAAGTTGAGAATTTCAGAGTTCTCAAATAGTTCACTGCAGAACAGACTCAACGAAAGTCAGCAGCATGTTACCAGTACTGAGGCAGCTCAAAGTGTTAAAGAAAACTGGCGAATTATCAGTTATTGACTTAGTAAAGATTGTTGTGAGCTCACTTGTTGACTCAGTTAAAACAGAACTGCGATCGTACAGTTCAGCAGTTCAGAATAATATACCAAAAGAACAGGGCATATGCTCTAAAGCGCTCACCAAAGTCGTTCACAACATTGTCCAAGAAAATTCAGCTTGACTGAGAAGGACAGTTTGGACATATTTAAACTTTCAAGCTCCTTGATTGTAGAAAATCTATCTAATTGACCAATGTCAAGACTCAGGGCTAGCAGTAGTAGTAGTAGTAGTAGTCAATGGGCGGCTGTAGTTAAGCCTTCATAATGCCTCTTACCTGCTTTCAGATTGAAGGTCATATATGCTTGACCATGTGAATTGTGACTGGACCGTCTGGTCGGAGAACACCAGTCTAAATGGGTGCGTAATCATATGGCCGTATAGGCAATAAACGTTTGGCATTGAAGGGTGAGTGCGGCCACTTAATCACTGATAGAGTTTCAGAGAGTATTAAGTTTAATGATTGGTCTGTTACTTATTAGCCGCATGATAAATCAGTTTAAGTTTCAGAGAGTGTATGTCTGATTCCAAAAGTTTGGTAGAATAGTGCT
>JH157278.1:224277-244095 GCA_000226015.1 Mnemiopsis leidyi
TGCCTCACATCAAGAAAAATGATCAAAATTCGATGAACTTTAGTTTTATTGAGTAATTTGTCGAAATTTGACAGATTGAAAGATGAATGTTACACGATTTTAATCTCAGCTCCATACACGGTATGAATCTATTTAACGACAAACTTACATAACGCTATTAGTATAAAGTATAAACACAACGCAGTATGGTTATGAACAAATTATAAAGGTAGCACAGACAATATAATTATGACGACGTCATACAGACTCACGATATTTGAAATGAAACAATGAAAAGAACGCGCGATAGTTTTCAAACTTTGCGCGTGCAGAGTGAAATTTTTTAAAATCATGCATTGAACGGCTGCATTAATTCGCGCGTCTGTATTGACACGTGCAGAGCCAGAACTTTGAAAATTAACCGAAATTACGTGTGGTTAGTGGTTGCGTATTATGATTCCTTATTTCGCGTATTTTAATTACAATAAGCAACGGCATGATAATTCAAATTGATACGGGAAATTCAGCGGGCGCCTGACACAGTGAAAGCGGCCGCAATTCTTGTTTGAATTTTTCGCCTGGGGGCTGAATAGACTTTTTTCCCTAATGTTTTGGCAAATACCCTTTGCACATTCTGAACTGGTATAAAAATCAAGTTTGAGCTTCCTGTGGGATTTTTTCTTGTGGTACAGAAGCTCTAGGGAAATTCACTATAATTGTAATTTTAAAGGAACAGAGAGGCCAGGGTGCTATGGCCCTCTCAAATATTTGGATTGAGGGGCAATATCTCATTTGCCCCCTCCCTCTTTGTCAACAACTTCTATTAGGAAATCGCTATTAATCTATCTGGCATGTGCCAAATTTCTAAAATTATTTACACTCATTTTACAACTATAGCTACCCTCATAAAGTATATTGCACTGATTGTAATGGCGTAAAACGTTGACATATCATCACTTTTGCCTTGTCAAATTAATTGTAGAATATTACCAACCATATTTTTGAAAAGTGACCCACTAGTTTTTTAGCATATTCATCCACCCTGGCCTAAGTACGCTTGGTTTATCGAACAAGGAACGCTCCTGCTTGGCATCGCGGGGATTCCCCAGTAGCACCTTAGGCAAAAGATTTCCTGCTAGATGCTAATGTTTGCTAAGTAGCTGTGTCTGGAACCAATCAAGATCACTAGGTTAGAATCAGTGTGGTTAATATAATGCTGTGCACTGTAAATAAAAGCATTCGCATCAACGATAAACTTTTGCTGGTTTCTGCTGGTAGTGTGAGGGGTGATTGGCACAAGGAGTTGAAAAAATAACAAAAAGATAAGATTAATTATTTATTATTTATTTATTCATTAACACCTATGAGATGAAAATGGGTGAAGAATGATAAACTGCTGCCAGCTAACTCACCAACAACAGAGCAAGCCCAAAGAGTTAAAGGAAAGGAAAGACACAGCCTGTCATCTGGGTGAACCACCACAGACAGCGCTCCAACTTCTATGGGGCCGAGGGTGTTGGCTCCAATAACCATCCATAACAGACAGTGTCTGGCCCCTACAAGGTTTTCTTTCAGAGAATAACAGGACTAATGACTATGCCATTCTTCATATCAGGCCAATCCGTTCAGTAACCAGCTGATTAAGCACCACATCTGATAGAAAATTTGGTTCGAATTGGACTTTGCTAGGATTTGCCAATTTTTCTGACGACACTAATGCTACCTCGAGGAAAGACATGAGCCCCGGCAAAACTGACCAAAAAAGAGGTAAGGATTTAAACTATACAACTTTGCGTTACTAAACTAGGTTTAGTAGTGTATTCGTGTGCCCTGACTTCGAAGAAACTGGTTAAAGAATTTATATTTTGTGTTGATGTATTTTACTGGCACTTCAACCTAAATTTGGATTTGCTGCTTCTACACTGTATAGGATTATAAGACAATATTCCTGAATATCTTCGTAGAAATCTATATCACGCACTTTATGGATTAAACTTAGCGTTGTTATTTAGCTTTTTTACTTAACTAAGTAACTAAGCTTTGAATGACATATTATTTTTCATATCATATAATTTGATTGTACAGGTATAAAATTAAAAATAGATTTTAAGTTTTACTAATTTTATAAGTTTTACTAATTTTAAGTTTTACTGATCCCACCCAACCTACAGTATCACAGTTCGGGGTAGAGTTGCCTTAAGCAAAACCGCAAGTATCTAAAACTTCCAAAACAATGCCTAAGGTTATTTTTGCTAGACGGTGCCTTGCCCTGCTGCCGCGAAACGCGCGGCGTTGTGGCCGCGCAGACAATGTTACTTTTGTTCTAACCAGAGCCCTTTTGTGCAGATATGGCTGCTTAGCAGTTGACGAGATGATATCCGTCTAACGCCAGGAGAGCAGCAAACTGCGAGCCGCGCGCGGATCGGGGAACACCTCGACAACGTAGCAGCCGCGCGCGTAGCGTGCGTAAGCACCTGGTTAGGTGAATATAACAGCACGAGATAAAGTTCGCCTAGTCCAAAACCAGGCTTTAGCTGTTCATGTTGGGTGAAAATTTGCTAATCACGTATATCCCTGTGCAAGCTTAACACCATGTAAGGACGGGCACGCGACGTAAAAGCGATATGGCGCAAAAGCTATATAGGGCGCGCGCAGCGCGAGCCACAGTGCACAGGGCTATGTTGGCTTAAAAAGGTGAAAACTTTTTCTGAACATACAAAATACATATATTAAAAACATGCCATATTATCTCGTACGTGTAAGAACTTGCACTTTCAATGCTTTGACCATTGTTGTCTGGTTTTGTAAGTGTTATATAAGTGTTAATAGCGCGAGATAAGAGCGGTCGCACGACGCAACAGTTGTTGCGTCCCGACAGGGCGCGCGCAGTGCAAGCCACAGGACTATGTTAACTTAGCCATATGACCAGAGTTACCGAGCATTGCGTAGTGCAGCCACCACTTAAAATATTAAAACTTAAAGATCCCATGTATTTATAATTGTCGAGGTCAAATTTATAATAGCTCTTATTGGAAATTGTTTCTCCAACAGATAGCAGACACTTCTTATGCATCTAAATGAGGATATTCCCCGCCAAAAATTTTGTGTCAAGGTTGCTAAACACGTAAATTCCTGTGCGAGCTTAGCGCGACATTAGGACAGCGACAGATGCACGGCGCAAAGTAAAACTCAAAATTTATTAAAACTCAAAATTTATTTTATACCTGTACAATCAAATCATATCATATGAAGTAGTCAATGACTAGACCGAGCTATTGATGTGAAAAAGATAAAATTCTCAACATCCAAACAAATACAGGATGGGGTGGGATTAGGACCACCTCCACCGCTTTAGACACTGCCCCTTCGCTACATCCTCCTTAGCCTAAGTAAATTATGGTAATTTAGCGCCAAAAATGCTGCGCGCTATTTGCGCGCAGCGTTTTCTGGCGCAAAATTGGCTCACTGGATCACGCTATTTACTAAAGCTACCTATAATTGTCTACAGCCATCATGAATATCTCCAAACTTACTTATTCTATGCTAGTGCTGATTACGGGGTTTGCAGTGGGTGGTTCCCAGCCCGAAGCTTCTGACGACAGTGTTAGGGACCTTAAGTAAGGTAATTCACATCGATTTGACACCTGTGAAACTTACGAAGATGAAGTTACCGCCATGTGTTTGTGTACAGTCCCCGTTCGACTTGTCCCTACTGGTGATTATCCTTTTGTGTTTTTAACCTTTCCAGTTTAAAGTGAGGTCTTTATGGCAAAATAAGGACATAAAGTTAGTATTTGTCGGATATTTTTAAACATAGAGACTCACCACGTTTACTACGTTTTACTACGCTTAGCTAACCCATTCATGTGTCGTCGCCTGCCGTTCATAAATTTCTATAGAGTACTTATTACCTGTCGCCGATGACTTTTTACATAATACATTTAATGTCGTGGTTTGGTGTTAGCTCTGGTTTCCCGATCTCCCGGATCTCCCTGAGTGCGGTGGAGGTACAACAGGGTGGAAGAAAATGAACAATGTTTTCATCCTTCAGCAGCCTCCACTTTGAGCTTGGGCCGGGATAATCGGGGGATCAACTCTGACATGGAATTGTGACTAGGACCAGAAGTTTGAGAGGTATTATATTTTGAGAAGTGAGCCTCTCATATGACTAATGACATTACTGAAACACATAATTCAAGCATCAAACAATTACTGATGTTTCCTTTTGCCGGCCGGCGGTGGCACATGAAGCTCAATATCTCTTGCAATGCTAGCGCTTAGCTCTTGCTGTTGTGCTCGAGGGGCAAGTGCCCGCTCATCGAGGTCGAGGCTAAATGACTTATATTTTTAATATATTTGCAAACCTCAACCAATAGATCTTATACTCATTTAGTACGGTCTCGGCACACGCAGAGACGGACGCTCCAGAGAAGTGTCCGTCTCTGCGAATGTCCCCTGATAAGCGGGTATGTGTTTGTTTATATGCAGTGTTGAAGTAATGAAACTCCTTGATTTTAGTATTCTGACGTTTTGGAAACTTGCTTTTAAATTTAGATATGTTTTCAGAAATTTAGGGATACCTTAATTCAATAGTAGTATACGACGATTTTTAGTAGTTAAATGCTATCACACATCAATTAGCCATTCCCATTATCTAACAATTAAGTTTTGAAACATAAAAGATTTATGACAACTTAAACTCATTGATTGAATGTAGTGATAGCAAATTTGTTTTTTATGTACCTGCAGCATGGTGGCTCGCCGTGCCGCGCGTGCGCGTCTGCTGCGCGTTACGGCGTCCCCACGCTCCAGGCGATCTTGCTGAACAAGTGTGGCGCGTGCGCGCGCGGGTCCGGACGTGACGCCAGTCCTGGTCCGGGGCCGCGCGTGCGGGCTATACTGGTTTTGCATTATGCAATCAATCTTTATTTGCCTTACTTGTGTGTGAGCAAAATGAAATATTATGATTTGTTTGATAAAATGCTGTAAATAAAAATTCTACTTTTTCTGAAAAAAAATTCTACTTTTTCTTCTTGTCTTAATAGATTTGATGTATTTGTAGTGTTGAAATGGTTTAAAACCTGTAATAGTACTAAACCTTTTATTGAAAGCTAAGATCTCAGCAAGTCTTTATGAATTTAATACGTATAGGTAATTTTTAAACATTCATATAAATCAGATATTGATATATAATATACGTCATGAACTTCGTACTATATCTTTATATAGAGAAAAAATATAATTGGACATTGTAAAAAAGCTTGAACACTTATGCTGAATGTGTGTCCCAATATGCAATAAGGCGCACAGCTTGAGCCACAGAGCTGTGTTGGCTTAGCAAGTGTCAAGGTTGACGGAAATTGGCATTGACAATTGAGCACGCACATTTTAACTAATCATATTCAATGTTTCTTACTTCGACGATAAACTTCAGTTTCGTAATTTTAGTTTTGGTGTTATAATTCAACAAGCAGCTTCACGGACAAAGGACTCTAGATCTTTTCGACTCTAGATCGGATATTTTGGGTCTTAACTTATAATGTACATTATAAAGTTTGAATCTAGTTGACACTTTGACAAGATTATATCCGTCTACCGATTTAACTTAGAACTGCGAGAGTCGGGTATCACCGCGACAAGCAACTATTCCCCTTTCTACGTTAGTCGTTGTCGCGGTGATACCCGACTCTCGCAGCTCAAAGGGGTGGATATAATCTCGTCAACCTTAGTCGTCGTGTACTTCACCTGGAGTCTAGAGGAGTTTTGATTTGGTTTGTTTGGTTCGTCTTTAAGTTATCTTATTTTTGCTTCTTTCTTGTGGTGTGGTAGTGCTTCTAGTTTTGCTTGACCATGGTTCACCTTGTGTCCTTGTTTTTTTTGGTAATGTCTTACAATTGGATTGCTGAAGTTAACAAATTATGTTTAAGGCTGTCATCTAATTAAACTCAATTTGCTCAAGGAAAACGATAATTTTGCTGTGAGTGCCCTCTGTTCAGTATTATTGATCTCGTTCTGAGACACTGTGTTTCATATCGAGAACTTTAATTGAATCCCTGCTGCGCTAAACATCTTTATCACTGTGCCAGCTTAGCGCGAAATTACGACGGACGCGCTTCGCAAAAGCTCACACAGGTAGCCAAGATTGACTACAAGTTCATCGAGAAAGATTTAACACGTGACTTGTACCGAGATGACTGATTAGGCTTTCTCTAGCTACTTGAACTTACTTAAAGTGCTTAAACTACTTCAATTTTGACTAGGAATGCCATTCCTAAATTCTCAACTTTCTGCCACCGGGCAAGAGTGGTATGATACAAACCCTTGATTAAAAGTGGTATTTTCATTTTGTGTGTTTAAAACTGAGCCGACCCCGTGGTTGTGTTGAACTATCTATATTTCCTCAAGAACTTATATTTGCCAAATTGCTGATAATCTCTTTTGAATAAACATTACATTGTTTTACAAGAAAGTGGTTCTCTTCAATCATATAATGGGTTGATCATATTAATGGGTTGGTGGTGTAGTGGTATCGATCCCGACTTTCTACGCAGAAGATCGGGGGTTCGATTCCCAGTTCCGCCAATCCTAGAGGAGTGCGCTAAGGACATTTGCCTATGCAATCTTCTTCGGTTGACTCAGCCGAATGACCGGGAAACCGTGATTGAGGCCGTTAAATGAGGAGGGTCTCCGTTAAAAGATCTAGAATCTTCCAGGAGCCCCTTCAGTATAACTGTAAAAGCCTGGGTACGGGTGTAACAAATACAAAATAAAATACAAATATAATTTTAAACACACTGCACAGCCATGAAAAAACATTTGTTTCTTACTGGACCCCCAGGAATTGGAAAAACAACTCTGTGTAAAAGGCTTGCTAATTGTTTTCGTGATAAATACCCAAATCAAATCAAAGGATTTTACACAGAAGAAGTACGGAGTGAAGCAAGCTTCAAGAGAATTGGATTTGATGTTGTCGCTGTGAAAGATGATTCAATTCGAGCAACACTAGCAAGAGAGCTTCCGCATGGAGCTCAACTTCGTGGACCAAAGATATCCAAATACACCGTAGATATAAAGTCTTTTGAGCAAAATGCCCTTCCTTTTATCAGTTGTTGTGAATCTGAGGCAAATTTAATAGTTATTGACGAAATTGGGAAGATGGAACTTTTTAGCCATCTGTTTAAGGCACAGGTCATGAAACTTTTGGAAATTGACAATGTAATTTTACTATGTACTATCCCTGTTCAATCTATCCCATTTGTTAATGTGCTTAAAAATAGGCCAGATGTTGAGATTGTTACTGTTACAAAGGAGAACAGGGACAGTCTTCAAGACAACCTCTCCCAACTTTTGATTAGTAAATTCAGTTAGGTACTTGTCATTGAATAAATATGCTAGAAACCGATTTAAGCTCAATCAAATTTGCTGGTCCCAGGTTAGATGCTGTAAATTTTATGATGCTTTTTTATCTTGTTGTTTAGAAATTTACAAGTGCTTTAAGCTATGTCATTCTCAAATATTTGACTGCAATATGTCCATTGTCTTTTCTAAATTTCATTCACAGAAATATTTGTAAATTTTTTTGATTTGTAAATATGTTTGATCAATAATCAACAAATACTGACTGTACTTATATCTGAATGTAACTTGACATCATATGTAGTAGAAAAATGCTCTCTGGTTTAAGTGGGAAATTAGCCTTGGTTGCTGGTGCAGGTAGTGGAATTGGTAAAACTGTTGCTCTGAAGTTGGCTGCTCATGACTGTAAAGTTGGATTGTTTGACTTAAATAAAGAAGGTTTACTTCCAATGAAATAAAAAGTATAATTGTTAAGATTGCAATATCTGTTAATGATCTTACTATACACATATGCACATGTATGTAACCTTCGGGTGCACCCAAATTTAATTTTCACCTATAGCCCAATTTTAATTTTTTTCACTTTCTCAATGAAGTAACAAGCACACCAAACACAACACAGTCTAATCTTATGTAATGTGAGGAACAATTATGAAAGCTCTCAGCTAATAGGTCTGTTTGTGGCAGGTTTAGAAAAAACCAAATCCGAAGTGACCAGTGCTGGTGGATCATGTGAGACATTTCTTGGAGACATATCCAATCGTGAACATGTACAGTGTGCAGTTGATGGTGTAACTTCCCATTTTGAAATGGCTCCCAGTATCGGCATAAACTGTGCTGGTTAGGAAAAACATGATAGAAATCAATTGTCTTTTCCTCTATGTGGTTGAAACATAAGATGACATTTATTCAGCTAGTATGTTAATTCAGCTAGTGCTTAATTTCATGACTTCCTGGACCCAACTCATTCCTGTGTATTCCCATGGAAGAGAAATCGGTCACTAATTGTGCTATTTTCTACCCAGGTATAACTAGAGATGCAATGCTACTAAAAATGACGGATGACCAGTGGGATAGTATCATATCATGTCATTTAAAGGGAAGTTTTCTTTTTACCCAGATACTTGCTAGACAGATGGTGAAAGCAAAGATATCTGGTATGTAGTATCCAGATATTGACTTAAAAACAATTTGCGGAATCTTTAAATGATAATCTCAGTCCAATTAACTGTTAATATTCCATGACTTTGAGAATTTTGGTTTTCTGAAATGTGCCCTAATCAATCCTTCACCTAGAACTGAGTTTAATGTGGTTTTTGTTTGAATTGCTATTAAAATCCTATGTCTATCACTCGAGTCAAGAAGACAATAACAAAAATCACATCAAACTCAGTTTCTTATTCAGTTAAGATAACCCAGAACTCTTGTACACTGCACAGGTAGCATAGTGAATACAGGTAGTATATCTGGAAAGATAGGAAACACTGGACAGGCGAACTACAGTGCTGCTAAAGCCGGCATTATAGCCTTCTCTAAAGCTACTGCTCGGGAGCTGGCCCCAAAAGGTTTGATATTAAAGTTGACTAAAAGATTGTGTTTAATGTTGAGCAAAAGTCGGCTTCCCTGTTATATCCGTGATTGCATAAAGCTGGTGCATGAAAATGGTTACATGCCACGTTGTACATCAGAGCATGTGACCATATCTTTAATCTCTAATTATACCCTTAATTAACAGTATAGTGTTTAAGTTATACTATGAGGCATCTTTTTGCAGCTATACTATGAACCGTCCCCTAATTAGGAATATTGTTAAAATGGTAACATAGAAAACCCTAGGTATTCGTTGTAACACGGTGGTGCCTGGATTTATCAACACACCCATGGCTAATGCTATCCCTCCTCATATTAAGCAGATGGTACTGATGATGACACCAATGGGTCGATTCGGAGAGACCACAGAGATTGCAGATCTTTACTGCTTCTTGGCCTCAGAGAGTAGCTCATACATCACTGGTGTTGACATTGAGGTAGCAGGAGGGCTTGCCATGTGATTGTTAAAGTGTGCATTTTGTAATACAATGTTGATAATTGCTTGATTGTTTTGCATTTGATCATTTTTTGTCAAGAGTCAAGACTGTGAAGATAATACTAAATGATTAAGAATTAAGTTGGGTAGTATAGTCATCCCGAGAGAAACCGAATCGGAATTTGTAACAAGCATGAACGGAATTGAAGCCGAACAAATTAAGTCAAATATGCCCATAGGCAAAATTATATTTCGAAAAAGCTGCCCAGGCCTGAGTCATTTTGACTGAATGGTTTACTGATTTCTTTTCTCCAAGCAAGTCAGTAGCCTTTCGTTGTATTGCCAAATAGATCATTAAGACAAATGAGTATGACAAAATATAGGCACTTGATACTATCCTAAGATTGTTACTGCCTATCCTTGCTGCTTCAAATGTTTTGATAGCAGAGAACGACATTTTTATATCATAAAAGTATCATGTTATGGCTGAGTGGCGCAGAGGTTAGAGCATCGGACAGCGGACTTCCATTCTGGAGATCCCGGGTTCGAATCTCTGTGCTGCTTAGCCATTGGGCAAGCATCTTTGACGCGCTGCTAAGGACTCCATTGGGTCTACACAGCATCGGTCTACTCAGCCAAATGAACAGAAAAATTTGACGTTTGGATAACTGTGTTGGTATATATCAGACAAAATTTGTTCCTTCACAGTTTATAGCTCTCCTTCCATCAATCCTTTTTCTTTTTTTCCTTTTTTTACATTTTGTCCTTTTTCCTTATTTTTTTTCTTTTCTTTTTACTCCAAGCAGTCTTCATATTAGCATCCTTCTTTCCTAAAAGAACAGCGTTTGGACTGAGACCAAATATAATCTTGAATTGGAGTTCTTAATCATGCAGCGGAGAATAGAAAAGAGAATGCAATAAGCTGAAAGTTTTCATGTTTGATGTTCAAATAGTTTGATGTCAGTTGTCAGGTTTCAGATGCTTTTCTATTTTATTGATAGCAATTCCATGTTCTGACTGTTCATTTCTTTATTGTTTAAGTTTCCAAATGTCATTTGAAGTCGGTTGTTAGACTTCTGAAGCTGCATTGTTTGCAACAACAATGCTATTAAGATTTTTATCAGGCTTCGAAACTTGCTGTTGAGTTGAAATTCTGGAGGTGCTATGTTCCGTCAGGACCGTCCCTTTGACCAATGGTAGAAATATTCCCACCAGTGCCTTCCTAGCATCCCTCTTCCTTGATAATATGATAATGGGGTTCAATCCAGAGGTGATGATGGGAATCCAGGCAAAGATAATCTCGTGAAAAGAGAGCTGGTCGGGTAGAACCCACCAGACCAGGACGATGCTGATGATAGAAAAGATGTAGGGAATGTTGATGAGTAGGATAGTTATACAGCTGGTGATGTACTTCGAGTTTTCTGCATTTGGGTTCTGCCTGTAATTAAAAAAGTTTGTACAGTAAGATATCGCCATTATAACTTTTGCTTTTATCCTTGGCAAAAAATGTGGGCAAAAATAGGTGATAGAAAGTAATCTTACGACCTACCGTTTGTTAATTGTTAAAGTGAGTTTGCAAACCTGGTAGAAAAGTAGAGGTAGATGATAGTGAAGACAGATATGAAAACTCCTATGCAGCAATGAGCAAAATTTGCCCAGAAGCATAGATCCAGCCCTATCTTAAGCATCTTCTTTTGCCACTCTTTTTCTCCATAAAATACCTCGATAATAAAGTATGTGCCATTGTTCAGGATCATGTAAATTATGTACCCTCCCAGATACAGCTTGATGTACATCTGCCTTAGATAGGAAAATGGGAACATTATCTTAATTGCTCGAGTTGCCGCAAGAAGAAAGCCTGTAACCTGAGATAAACATCCAATAATGCAAGCCCAAGTACGAGCATATGTCGCAACATTTGATGCAAAAGAAAAGATTTTCGGGCTAAACATCAAATAGGAGTAGATAAGCGGAGAAAATATGTTTGTTAGGAAGTCTGTGACTGCTAGACATTGGAACAGGAAGCTCGCTTTTGTGGTCGTTTTCTTGAAGTACCAGAATAAGAGAGGATTCAGGAACGTAGAGCTGATCCAGGGGAGGATGAAGAATGTTCCTAAGATGTAGTTAACTGCCTTGTCTTCAGGGGAAGGGGTATAGGGTGCAATATCTGAGACATTGTTAACAGGATCTGCTGGGTCTTTTTCGTAGAAACGAAGGTCCTCCGAAAAAAGAAGTTTCCAAAATATCAGCATAATTACAGAAGAACTATGTAAAACATTTAACAATCTTGCTGACACATGATCTAACAAAATTAATGTGTTATTATTTGGGATTATGTCATTCAAATTATGCTATCGGCAAAATATCTGCAGCAATTTAATCTGTTTGTCACAGTACACTACCAGTGTAACCACTAAAGCAGTATGATCACTACCCCACTTAATATGCTTAAATTCTGTTATTTAATTACGTATCATGGTTATGCACAATATACTAATACTGTGGGTTTATTCAGAGGCTTGAGGAAAAGGCACTTGGATTGCTATAAATCAGCTCTTTACAAACGTCTCAGTTAAACTTAGATCCGCCAATCCTAGAGAAGTGTGCTGAGGGCATTTGCCTATGCAATCTTCTTCGGTCGTCTCAGCCGAATGACCGGGAAACCGTCACGATTGAGGGTTAAATGAGGAGGGTCTCCGTTCAAAGATCTAGAATCTTCCAGGAGCTCCTTCAGTATAACTGTAAAAGCCTGGGTTCAGGTGTAACAAATACAGATGGCCCCAAGGATCAAAGAAATTAACACAGATTTAGTGACTAGACAAGAAGAAAGGGGACCAGCAACGTTACATGATCCCCAAAACATTTGCTTGCATTATGCACTGCCAAGAGGTGCTTAGCCCCTGCGCTCTACTACCTGATTCATATGGTAATGATGCATAGAAACAGGCATGATTGTTACCCACACAACAGTTGTGCAATGTGCAGTTGTACAATGTACTCTGAGGATTGCCCTTGATCAAAGTTCATTTTTGTGGAGCCCGCTGCAGGTAACTCGCACAAAGTAACCTCAGGTTCACAAGGAGGTCGTTAGATTTAAGTGTCATTTGCGCCACGGCCCACTTCCCGGCCACTCTCCTAAAGAATGTCGTCAAAATCTTTTGCTAAAATGATTTCAACCATCTAACATACCTACAAAGTTCAAAAACATGCTCTCAATTTGAAGAACCAAGCAATTTAGGAGAAGCAAGTAGAGTAAAAATAGCCTGAGAACGAGAGTAAAAGAATGAGGGCAATTATTCCTGGTCCTAGTGTAAGTATTGTTTCTCAAGATAATGGCTCAGTGGCGCAGTCGCTTTAATCGCCTGTGTGCTAATCGAAAAGTTAGCAGTTCGATTCCCAGCTGCGGCACTGGCCATGGGGTGAGCATCGCTGATGCTCAGCTAAGGATTCCGTTGGATCTATGCAGCCCCACGGTCCACTGAGCCTAATGCTCGAGAAATCGGGTGTGAGGGTTAAATGAGTTGCAGCCCATTGCATCTCGGGCGATAAAAGTATGGTACACACTACCTTAACCGTCACTGGCGTGTATGTAATAATTGTACCTTCGGCCTCCTGTAATTGGCCGTTACACTTCTGTAACATGTGGCTGTTGAACTCCGAATTAAAATAAGTATAAGAATAAAAAACTTATAAGGTTCTTGAATCAGGTTTAAATTCTCTTAAAAACCGCCGGAGTTAACCCCGGCATTTTTATCATTTTTTCTAGCCGGGTGAGCTACAGCTTACAATAGAATAAATGTTAGGCCGACGCCCTACATTGGAAGGTAAAATTTGGCAGTAAATCTGATGGCCATGGTGTTGGGTTATACATGGTGTAGAGTTATAGGCTCCCTCAATTAATAAGAGCCTTCAAGTAGGCAACAGGGAATAATATGTTACCTCACAGCGAGAGGCATCATTTAGGTGCGGTAAATTATGGGTTCCGCACTTGCTCAAAACAGCGAATAATGCAGCATGGTGCGGTAATAATTATAAATTACGCGACTAATTAACGGTGAATTTACTAATCATGTCCGGTGATTATGTAGCATTTAAACTAACTAATAGTTCAAGTTGGTTACAATTTGATGTAGATGATATGATGGGCGATTGCTCCACTTACAGATAAAAATTACATATCCGACCACCAGCTACAATTCATTGCAGTTTGACAGGTATTCAAATTAAATACCTACCATCTTGTTAAAAAACGGTCTGGGAATTCTAAAAGTTGCGGTAATGCGGCTTTGTGAAAGGTAATAGCAAGAACGATCACAGTTCACTAAGCATAAACATTAAACAATGTATACAATATATACGTTAGAAACTGTCCAAAACGTACCAAGCGTCCTAGATCCCGATCTACAATCGGCCAAAATGTTCCAAATATCGATCAGCTTAAAAAGTAAGATGGCCAAAACATCCCAAATTTCCATTGTCGTGTGTCGTCTTAAGTGCAACTGTTTAACAATTAACGTAGGGCGAATTTGTACGGTAAATGAAAAAATGTTCAAAAATTGTGCAGATCATGGCTGGTACACTATGCAGAGAACAGGGAATTGTGCGATTTCGCACTGACTTATATTCTGCCTCTGCTGACACAGCATGGTTATTATACTGCACATAACCGACAAGATCTGGAAGAATTGTACAGGCTAAAATCCAGGCAAGTCGTTATTCTAATCGTTTTATGTGGCCGTCAAGAGAATTTGGGCAAGTTGTCCAATTCCCGAAGATTGAAAATTGTAGAGACTACGGGGATTGGGAAGTTGAGATGTTGGGGAGAAATATTCATAACTAGTTCTTGTTATTTTATAGTACTTGTTTATTGAACCCTCCTGGCTTGAACTTGTCAGATAATGATTCCACAACTGAGTAATTATAATGTGATGTTTTTTGCCACGCTGTTCAAAGTTAATGTTTTACATTGAAAAATAGCATAGTTTTCAGACTAGGGATGTGTCTCAGAATTAATGTTATCAATACCAAACAAACTAATTTTGCAAGGCGTTTTAAACAAATAGAAACATAAATAAAAACAATTTTGTGACACCTCTTTGCTTCCTTACTTAACCGTTGCAATTTCGTTCTTTATTATGTTACAATTTTGTTGTATTTTTTACTTGAATTTTGCAGTTTTGATATAACTATTTATGAACTATATACCACTAACTTATCCCCTGATTTTTTAATTCCCAGGTGCTTTATGATAGATTCTGTATCTACTCAATCTTTTTGTTTAGAAAGTTTAAATCATGCCTGCGTTTTCTGAAGAAAAGGGAGATGATAACAAAGTTGGTGGATCTGCAGACGGCTTTCTCGGCTGGGGTAGGTCTTTCAGCTACTAACTGGATTTCCGAGCTACTTTGTCGACTTATCTAGTAGAGTAATAATTAAAACGATAAACATTGAGTTAATGAGAATGCAAGCTTTTGAATCATATTATATTGTAATTGTTATCAGCTTATGAGAAACAATATAGGAAAACACCCTATTAAAGAATATGCATTATCCAAGAAGTACGACTGTACATGTACAACAAATTCGGATAGTTATTTTTGGAATATAATTTGGTGAAACTACCAATCTGAGTCAAAATCGCAGTGCGCTGCGCGGTTATCTCAAATTACGCGATCACGTGACACCAAGTGGGTTTAGTTACCTGCGTTGATTTTTGCCTTAACATTGGTCAATTTTGAAAACTTTGGTATCCCCGTGTAGGGAAAATAATTGGCTATAAGACCTATGGGGTACTATGTTGATTTGGGCATCTGAAATAAAATGGCGACCTCTAATGTTAAATGTACTTATATGTCCGTGGCCAACTCGCTACCGGGGTGTCTTTAATAATAGCAACAGTCTGGATTACTGGAGCCCCCGTGCCTTATTGACTGAAGCTTTTGTTTAGTTACGTATTTGATTCAAGTTTTCAACATGGTTAAAGGAGATTTATGACACTTCAATAGAGTAGAAAAAATGTAGATCTATCTAGAGCATCATAATCAACAGAAACAGTGTTGTCGTACAGAATAAAAAAGATTCATCATTTGATATAATATTTCTATATGAAAGTCATGATCAAGGGATTTTTATGCCTATTATTTGTTTAGTTTATGGTAAAATTATTTTTCCCGTATCTTGCCATTTGGGCCCGAAGGGTCCAAATGGCAAGAATGTTTTGATAAGTTTTGTGCACGTGCACAAAAAGTACAAAACAAGGGTTGTCGATCGACAGCGTAAATCGAGGTATTTTGGAATATTAGCTCAAAAAGTGTCCGTCCGTCCGTACGTAGGCGCGCACGTCCGGCGCACGCTCCTTTATCAAACTTAATTATGTATACAAATACGATTATAGGTTTTAACTGCCTGAGGCCGCATAATGGATTTCACATCTGCATAATGAAATGTATACATAATTGCCTTGCAACAACTGCAACAAGGTGTGCGATCAAACAATAACAAGTAAAAGTAAAGTCGATCAAAATTCTTTTGACTTAAGTTTAATTGACTTTTGCCGAATGACAGATTAAGAAATGAATGTAAGACGATTTTAATCCCAGCTCCGAACAAATCTTTTGAACGACTAATTCATGAAACGCCATAAGCATAAAAACAACGCAGTATGAATGAATTATGAAGGCAGCACATACAATACAATAATGACGACGTCATACAGAGATAAGATATTCGAAACAAACTATGCAAGAACGCGCAATGCCAATTGTGTTCAAACTTTGCGCGTGCAAATTTTCAAACATGGCTGCATCAAACGGCTGCATTAACTCGCGCGTCTGCATTTACACGTGCCGATGCAGAACAATAATAACTAACCGAAGTTATGTCCGGTACGAGGTTGTCTTTACTTTTTTCATTCCTCATTTCGCAAAGTTTAATGACAATAAGCGACGGCATGATACGGGAAATTCAGCGGTCGCCTGACACAATTAAAGCGGCCGCAATTCTTGTTTTTAACTGTATTTTAAAAAATCACAGTTGATTTTGTGCACAAATCAACAAGTTGCCAAGTTTGCCATGGCAACGTGGGCGCAAGTAGGAGTGTGTCACACACACACACGTCAAAAATCTAGTTACCTTTCATCCATCCTCACAATCCTTAATAATCTCTATAAATACATCTGTGTGCCATTGGTCCAAATAGACATAGGGTTGGAAAAATATTCTTCTTCACTAGAAGTGCTTTGGAGCTATATCCTAACTCTTGAAGACTCGACATAAATAAGCTTTTTCATGTCTATCATTGTATTTGGCACCGGAATATCAATTTGAAATATCGTAACGATTATCACACGTAATGTCATGAAGTATTGTCTTAACTCTTATTGTCAGCCACATCGATGATTAAAATCTTTCTTTTGTGCCCCTTCATTTGTGCACACTTTTAATGAGTGTACAATATTATTTTAGAAGGGGGGTTAAAGCACTGACCATGACGATGAAATCCCAGGAAATATGCCCCATGGTCAATGGTCAAAAACTTGGCCATGGCCACTGACTCGCAGGAGTTTACTTAAATGGTCGTGGTCAAAATGAACATTTATCATCAAATTTAGAAGGTCGTGGTCAAAATGGAAATTTTATGGTAAAATTTCATTGTCTAATTTTGCGTTAACCGTTTTGAAAATGGTCATTTTGACCATTTGACTACGGTAATATTAAAAATTTGATCATGGTAATAATCAAAATTCTTCATTATTTGACCATAACACCCGGACGCAGGCCATATAACAAATTCGTGGTCACCACTCATATTAAATCCCCCCCCCAGTTTCCACTGAAAGAAAAGAGCGCTAAAATGATATTTAAGCACGTGCCATTTTTCAATGAGTATTGATTTTTTGTTGCTGTTCCATATTGCCATGTTTGATACTCTTTGCATCATATGCTTTTTTACATGAATTAGTAATTTTTGAACGTAGATTATTTCTTATCATTAGTTGATAACTTATTGGTAACCTTTTTATAGTAAAATCAAAAATTTGAAGGCTTTATCCTAAAATAGTTGTGACCTGCTTGATATCTCTTGAACCGTAGTTTAAACTAGATAAGAAAACTGTACAATTAGATGATCCGACTTTGAATTTTAGAACTTTAGTTTTCCCTTGAATTTGCTACCCCTTCTTACATAAAGGTTTGCATGTAACTGTATGAAATATTTTTGTCTCTAACGCCACAAAGCAACAAAGCAACAACACGATAAGATTTAACTGTAGGGTAGAATTGTGATACTATTTGTCGTTATTATCTAGCGTGGTCTTTTCACCTCCTACTCAAGTAACAACGTAGATATCACTAGATCAGCTTGGAATGTCCTTTTTGACGAGAATCTCCAAGAAAATCGGGTATCCCGAATAACTAAGTTCGAAATGTAAACTACATAAGTACAAACTTGGTTATTGAGTAGGTTGCGGGTGCCTTGGTCACGAGATTTTCTAGCCAAGTAGCGTGACGAAGTACCCTCCTGGCTCCGAACAACAAGGAGCGGGGGGCACAAAATCGCATGAAAATGTGGGAGGATTGTGAAAACATCAACTGTCGGAATTTCACATTTATATGTAAAATTCCAACTGGCGAAACAACTATAAAGTTTTTAAAACAACTAAGTATTATTTAATCATTGACGGACAATCTCATGAGGAATCTAACAATAAAGTCCGTCTTGTGTCTGGACACGAATCAGTCTTCAAGCAGCTACCTGTTTTATGTATCACGAACAATACTAAATACTTAGATCCCCAACTAGGCAGGGAACATCATGTCATTAGAGTGGATTCTAGTTCTATATTGTTCTGCTCGACAGGAATTCGTTTGTCCATCCTCTTTTTGACATTCAACTGTCGATTAATGAAGCTGTGGAAAAAGCTAACATCTCTTTGCCCAGTAGATACAGGTAGTTATGATAAACTGAAACCTTGGCAACTGCACTCTGGAGACTCATCTTAGAATGTGTCGTTTTCTGCACATTCCGAAGTTATTAGATCTTGTGTAACAAGTTATCAGATTATATAACAACGATATTGTGCTACAGCAAAATAATTATCGACTGTGACATAATGGCATACATCCAATATTAAATATAAAAGAAGGAAAGAGAGAAGGGAAAGAACTGTACATAACGCTATCTAAACGTCGCACTAACACTATTCCCATCTCCACAGGACAACAGACACTCAACAACAAGCCCCAGACTCACATAGAACTAGCATTCTCCTGTAAGGGACTCCGGGACATGGACGTGCTAAGCAAGAGTGATCCACAGGTTCGTCAGCAACGCTTAAGTAGAGAAATTTAAGCTCGAACTTGACCAACAGTAAGCTTGCAGAATAGTTTCTCACGAGACAGCCTTACATTTGTTTCTATGAGATCTATTCGTTATTAAGTTGAAGTCTGGTGTATCAGCTCGTGTTTTCTTAGCTGACAGCCTTTTTCTGGTTATTGAGCTGGATTAGATGTTTCAACTTCTGTTCCTTCAGATTGTACTGTACATGAAAAACCACGAAGATGTTTGGAAAGAGACTGGCAGAACAGAAAAAGTTTCAAATGATCTAAATCCTGTTTTTATGCAGCCCATCCAGATTGTGTACAAGTGAGCAAATTCTGCCTTTACATTTTACAATTTCTTGGAACTTGGGGACTAAAAAGTTTCTCTGCTTTCGATCAATTGGAAAACTAAGTACTAGAAAGTATTAGTCTTTGACTCTGAATATGCTGTATAAAACAGAATATGCTGTATATGCTGATATGCTTTATAAAACAGATTTGAAGAGCGACAAGACATTAGGATAAGAGTGTTTGATCTTGACGATCCAGGACAAAGTATTGGGATGGCAGATTTCTTGGGGGAACTTGAACTTCCTGTAGGGCAGGTAAAAATACTTTTTGGGGAACTAGATCTTTCTGTTGTAAAGGTTAAAAGGAAGCCTTATAAAATTGTGAGCCATTCTTGACGTTCAAGGTTGTTTAATCAAATATAGCTGGTGATGACTACAGACTTGTTATTTTCGCCATACGATTTAACGATTGTTTGAAAGTTTGATACGTCCTAAGCCAAAGCATCGAATAGTCTTCTAATATAGGTGAACGATGGTTGGTTACATGTATTTCGCTCAAGTCATATATTATATTAGTTTTTCAGTTTTAAGTTTGTTAAACAAATGATCGTCCAAGAGTAGTAAATGTACTCCTGGACGACCATTTGTTTGGACTGGAAACTGTCACAAAAAGATAAAATTATACAATACGTGATGGTCGATGGACAGCTTCCTTCGAAATTAAAATATAGCTAACACCTGAACTCCATTTTCGTTGTACCCAAATCATCCAATCTGTTAGCCGATCAAACTAACTACTTGGTTATCAGTGGAAGTTGGTTGATAGAGTGGTTGACAGGAATATAAAAC
>JH157282.1:5832-25720 GCA_000226015.1 Mnemiopsis leidyi
GTGTTCTCTGTTAGTGTTCTCTGTTTAGTATTTTTTGTAAGTGTTCTCTGTTAGTCGTTCTCTGTTAGTGTTCTCTGTAAGTGTTCTCTATTAGTGTTCTCTGTTAGTGTTCTCTGTTAGTGTTCTCTGTTAGTGTTCTCTGTTAGTGTTCTATGTTAGTGTTCTATGTTAGTGTTCTATGTTAGTGTTGTATGTTAGTGTTCTCTGTTAGTATTTTTTGTAAGTGTTCTCTGTTAGTGTTCTCTGTAAGTGTTCTCTGCTAGTGTTCTCTATTAATAACTTTATCCAATTATGCTTTAGTGATTGATTATACTTGGAGTGGAACTGTTGCATCCCCAAATCTTCTTACTGACATATATTTAATTTTAGGCACAACCAATAGACTTTTTCTTAGCTTTGCTCTGTTTAGTTCTGCTGAGAAAGTTCTAAAATAGGACAGTCAATCGCTTTACTAACAAGTAACATTGCATAATTTCAAAAACTTTGCTGTTTAATTCTTTTAACAAGTTAATACGTTATTGCGCCACTGGTTATTAAATAGTAATTAGTTCATCTATTAGGTAATGGGTGGACCTTGAAACGCTTATGACAGCTACAATGTCCAATAAGTTCGTCGGTTTAGACTTGCGGAAGCTTGCAGCAGAACTTCTAATATAGATTATATATGCTTATAATGATGAAGATGGGCAGCACGAAGTCCGATCCTGGCTTACAAAACGGAAACTAATTTTAATGGCTATCCAAATTGTCGAAGAGGTTCCAATTAACGCTACCCTTCATTCGCTTCTTCATTACATTTCTGCGCGTCGAGGAATTGATAAACTTTTTGTACACTACAGCGAAGCTAAAGTATCAATTTACGTTGTTCATGAATCAATTTTTTTAGTAAACTAGTGCTCTGATTTATAATTGTTTATGGTACTGGCACTAAAAGTGCAGTAATTGGTAATTACAAAGGACAAGTCGATTTTTTGATATCTAGTTGGCAGATACTATCTGTCAAACTATAAAAGAATGTATAACATTCTTTTTAAAAATATCATATATTCTTACACTGCCTATATGATATAATAATGGTTCTTTACCGGCAAAGAATAGGCCTGCTGGTTAACAATAACAGTTATACTTTGTAGGTTGAATATTCCCCATTTCCGGAGGTAGAAACTTTAAAGAAACCACATCATGAACCTATTCTCTGTGTCACGTGTCAGCACCTTTAACCTTGGCACCGTGATGTAGATCCCGACATGACATATTTCTTCTCTTTGTTTTACAAACAACTTGTCGACCAGCACACTGAATAGATATGTGAGAAGCAGCGTAGTCGTGACTGGGACTGTCTCTTATCAAGTAGTTGTTTGACTTCACTCTGCCTGCCTTTCAGTACTGCCCAGCTTATCGTACGACACAGAGTGTGTGGACCAATAGAAACACACTTTTTGATCACGTGACAATCCATGAAATTGCAATATCTCGAGAACCACAAGTGATAGAGGGTTATTTTATGCACAAATCATTGGTTTTACATGATCTCGAAGTCGTGAGATAAGTTGTTTGTGGGTCGGTCATTGTACCATCCCGGCTTCAAACCCAGGCTTAACTTGTAGCAGGGTGTTGTATTTCTTGTGGCAAATAAAAAGCTAAATTGATGACAAAATCTTATCCATAAAATCTGTTAAATCTGCGGGCAGGTATCTTTATATGCAAATATTCTATTTACCTGTCTTATTTACGATATAATCTAAAACGCTCACGAAAGTCACGCGCATAAAATGTAAATGGATCCTATAATAAACCCAATAAATGACCCATAAAGTTTGTGAATTCTATGGAAAACCCTATATAAGCTTTATGGTAGAACTGGGTAAAAACTGTTGCCACAAGTTAGTGTAGGTGAGTTTCATTTTATGTCGAGTGAAGCACAGCAATAATATCATATTTTCTTAGAGGCTAACTCTTGTCTTAATTCTTCTGTTGATAATAGATTCCTGGGAGTGTGTATACCTTGGATGACACTAATCAGCTAATTACACTAATTATTAATTACCGACACTTTTCTCACGGATAGAGACAAGTACCGACATGAATACATGAAATTGTAATGAATGAGTATCCACTGTATACAGTGAATGCTTATACTATCTGCTGTTTATAAACATGGAACTCTGCAGATTGAAGCTTGTAATTTCTACCTATCATTACTGCAGTCGTGCGATATCTAACATCTAACTGACAAGATCTAGATATCGTTGTGATTGAACCGGGTGTTGCTAATTAGAGGACAAGCACCGTAATAATCAATTATCGTTATTTACAGGAAGTTTGTCATATCATCTAAAAATCATCGGTTATACTGATTTGCAAGCATGCACAAGCCTATTTTCTACTACTTTCTGCTCGAGCCTATTTTCGAAATTATTAGGTTTTATTGTTACCCTAACTTAGACTACAACATGCCGTGTTCTAACAAGCAATATTGCAACATATAGTTGTGGTTAGTCACAGTTTCCCCAATAAAACTTGGAATTGTCAACCCTGCTCACTATATACTCAAGTTACAGATGTGTGTTCATGGTGGTGTTCTTCATCTTATCTTTCACCTGGGAATGGCTGATTCGTAAAAAACAGCTATTTATATTTTTCTTTTTTATTGCGATTAACCTACATTAGTAACTTACATCTCTATTCACTAATGATCCTCACGTTTAATAGGAGTTATAGAGTTACGAGAAGGTAATCTTAACCTTGCAAAAATGTTCCAAGTCATCGCGGACGAAAGTCAAATTGTGGTTTTTGAACTTGTTTGGAATAATTTTTTTTCAATCTTCTTATATAAACATGACGTACACTGTACGTCATGTCTGTACGTCGTACAGACAACTCGGGGAATTTAAGATATAGCTGGATTTTGCCGGATAATGATTGCTTATCTTACTACGCTTTTCATTATTTCGACGTGTATAGTATTTGTCGACTTGTGCAGTCGGTCTCCACAAAACAATTAAGATCAACTAAAGTAATTAGTCTGATTATTTTGTTTCACAAGTTATGATTATTCTTCTTACTTCGCACTAAAAATAGGTGCCCCTAATTTTACTGTATCGCAATAACATTTGTAATACAATATCCGACTGTTTATACCCCTCACTGTAACGTATTATATAATCTCGTCCACAAGATTATAGTAATCATTATAATATCGCAGCTGCTCGCGTAGCCTGGTCATTATCTTACTGAACTAACCCTGAAATATAGCTAGAAATATAATAGGACCTCAACCAAAAGTCTTTTTATTACTTTAAGCACATTGTTCTCCGCTACTTATGTTGCAATCTACTTTTCTTTGACAATCTGCTACTTTAAGTAACTGGCAGGGACGCTGTTTCCAGCTGCCTTGCATTTTCAGCTGTTGTATTTGTAACCTTTGTAAACATCTGTCTTAAAAGGATTACCTAGCTTTCCGTTACTAATAGCTTCAACTCAGCTGCAGCTCAATATTAATCCTCAAGTTGTGCTGCTAAATCGGTAATGCCAGCTTTAAGTTAAGTAGTTATATATTATATAATGTCCCCCTCCTTCAGCTATCCATTCTTCACGGGCTGTAAGGCATATAGGCAACACTGGTCATTTTTCTTGGATGATTTTCAAAGGGGCCGGTAGTACGGAACCTACAGCAAACAGCTGACAGGGAGAGTGGTCACGATCCTACCTAGCTATAGTGATCTTTAAAAGCTGCTACACTTGTAACATAAGAATTGAGGGGATCAGCTGACTTGTGATTTAGTGATCTTTAAAAGCTGCTACACTTGTAACATAAGAATTGAGGGGAGCATTTATGGAGCTGTGTTTCTGGTGGTGGGTATATTCTGGAGCCAGCTGAGAGTTTCAATTATTCCAGCATGCCTTTTCTAATTCATATGTAGTCTGAATCATCAACTTTAAGAAACTGAAAAGAAATGATTGATATTAAGATTTTCCTTATTACCATCAACAAGATTTTTTGACGAGTCACTGCTTTGACCAATACCGCATTTACCGATTCGCGAAAGTCGGCGCTACAGTAGTACCAATAATGGAGTAAAGTCTAGTCTGAGCCATGTTATCCGGATGAGCCGTGTTTAATGTTTAATGTTTTACGGATGTTTATACTTTTAATTGGTCCCACAGTGTACTTAGCGGGCTTTACTTGCGGTATTTTTACCAAAACCAGCGATTTCGAAACACGCTAGATATGTTGATAATGCTGGCTTGTTTATTAAGAGTTTTATACACTGTGGTTTTGTATAGCTTTAGTCAACTGCTTCTTGTTAATTTAATTTTTACAGTTGGTGTCGCATCTTGATCAGACGATTTAGTCGTCTGGTAATGCAAAGGACGTTGAAATTTGTTTTATAAGGCTGCGATTTCATCTGTGGTTCAAGTCTGCATATATAATTAGTGAGCAAAACCCTTTATTGAAAGTTGGAAGATCCTACAAATGTTATATACAGATCTTTAAGATCCTGCCTAAAATTTTAAGTAAATACATCTACCGCCATTCCGGACTTTTTTGCTCGGATTTATACCTAAAAGTCGATAGGCTCAACAAGTTCAAAACGTCTTGTGGGCAGTGGTCGGTATCTCCCCTAAATCTAACCTGAATTTATCCGAAATCTTCACAACAAATTGGGTTTAGCTTAAGGATATTTGTCCTATAGGCTTCTCAAAGTGATCGAACTTGCCGCCAAACCGCAGTGTGGTTTTTAAGGGATTGGCTTAGACCTTTGCCTTAGAATCATCCATATCATAAGAATACTACGATAGGCTTTTTGATTCAGTCATTTGATTCATATTAACATATCAATACATACCGTTTCGCTTTTTGAAAAGATAAGATGAATAAAAACCAGCTGTGTCTGGCCCGAGAGCGAGACTGATTAGTTTGCCGATCTGCAGCAGATTATATTCGCTGTTTTGCGTTTTTCGTATTTGCGCTTTTTCTTCTTATAGAGAAGTTGTGGTCAATGATGAAATGCCTTGGTACTTGCAGCTGGTTAAAGCTAGTTACAGGTATTTCCGGGAAGTTTGGACTATTTGTTTACAAACAGCTATACAGATTAGCCCTGTAGAGTAATGACTGTAGACTGCTGTGTTTAATGTTTAACCTTGTTTGTTTACACGTACACACAACACGCCGTTTTTATTTTAGTATATGTATGGGTTTTAGGATAAAAACTATCCAATACATTGGGAATCCATTGATATCGACGTTTCCTTGCTACTTGAATTTTACTCGGTCTGAGAGGTTGATTAGACGTTCATTGATTCTAAATTATTCTGCACAACTCCAATCTCCGTTGATCCTCACCCTTTACTTACATTGTACTGCTGAATTTTGCTCCTTTAAAATGCCGAATTAATTAATCAATCCAGTCCCTGGAGCGAGCTATTGTTTTCATGTCGGACAATCAGGCCAACGAACTTTTGTAGTTAAGATTGTCGAATTAGAAGTCTACATCTGTTGAGTTACACATATTAAATGTCCAGAATTTCTTGTTTCGGTAACAAAGCTATCTCCTCATGAGACCAGATATATTTTTGCGTGTTATGAATAAAGGAGCCGGTGAAACTTTGTCATGTTTACGTGTTTAGTTTTCTATAACACATGTTTATACTCATTAGGTAGACATACTCATTAGGTGTAGACATACTAAATTTAACCATACACTGTGAGTAGAATGTCAGTTTCGTAATCGAGTGGTTATCCCGAACTTAGAAGTTTGCTACTATAGTAGCAACTATACTACATGTAGACATACTAAATCTTACTCTACACTATTATAGTGTGATAAAATACAAACGTTAATGTGCTGTTGTTAGAACCATTTAAGGGAGTTTTAGAAATGTCGAGTTTTGCGGAGGAGAAAAAGGTGAAGAAGGAGGAAAAAGAGAAGGAGAAAGGGAAAGGGAGGAGGAGGAGAAGGAGGAGTAGGAGGAGAAGGAGGATTGAAGCCGAATTTCCCAGACATTCTAAAGATTTGAAAGCTTCTAAAGTACGTGCACTGTGCTTTAAAAGTGCCTGTATGTGCAGCATAGAAATCAAGGTAGAAAAAGTCTCCACTAGTCTTGTTAAGTCACTCTACAAGGGTGTTGAATTTGCAGGAAACGCGCCTAGGTACTGCACTGATAGAGAATATTGCGGTTGCAATTCTTAAGTGGTTAAATAAAATTGCCGGTTGTGAATCTTAAGGTACATTAGTATAGGGAACATAACTTTAACACCGGAAAAATCAAAGGTATCAATTAAAATTGAAATATTGATGATAAAGTTCGGTTACTTCCCAAATCAGATTTAGAGTTCCATCGCTGAGCGAACCACCTTGTCTATAGGTTTAGATAAACGTTCATTTATACATTATTTATGTTATCGTTGTGTACCAAAATGTCATCTTGCCTAGCGCCATTGCTAACGCACCCCGTGTTTACAATTACATTTATAATTATTAATAATGTCAATGTAATGCTGTCTACATCTGACAGAGGACTGCCCTTAAGTCGTTAGCCATTTCTTGAGTATCAACATTATAATTATATCGCACGCATAACACGTGCGACTCTACCATAAAGATGACATTTCATTTCAGATAATACGCATTTCGCACCTTACCGCATCTTTACATAACGCTATATCTGCTTCTTCAAATAAGCTGCCGCCGCGTTGTTGGATTCAATGATAAATCTCATGTACCCTGTCATTCGTATATCGCCTCAATGACCAACCTCGTGAACAGCAAACTCCGAGGTTCTTATCATTTTCCAGGCTGTTATACCTGAAGGATGTACCCATAATGACCTCGCCCTTAACGCAGCTATTGTGAACTATAACCTGCCCACATGCCGAAGTCGGTTGACACTTGGTTACCCTTACAGTGATAAGCCCCTGACCCAGCCATTCCTTTGTTTGGCTCTATTGTCATTGTTTAGAAGGTTATGTGTAATATGTTAGGAAACTTGAATATGTCACATAATGTGACATAATGATAATATGACGATAAGACATCAGCGGCCAAGGATATTGAAAGTTTACAATGGAGAGGTTAGAACGCTGAAAGTTGTTTAGTTTTGCCCGTGTTTTTAAGGTTTTTTATAGTAGACTGCTATCCTTATGAAATAAGATGAAAACAGTTTGGTGCTTGGCTGAAACAGTTTCTATATCAGTATAATGATTGAATTCGTTCTACCGTGTTCATGGTATTAGATAGCTGACCACCAATTTTTTATAATATTGAAAAGCAATCTCATCTTTGATTCATCTCTGAATCATAGTTTAAAGTGATATTGATAACATCAGCCGATGTTTTAATAATCGAAGTATCGAAAACTGTATCCATCACGTTGCCAGAACGTTAACCTCACGAATATATTTCTGATTGATATCATTATGTCCCTGGTGCTTTGATCACATCTAAGATAGCTCGATTCACGTAACATCTGTTTTATTATCCCCAGTGTCATTCTCTACTCTGATTGTCGAGCAACGCCCCCAATTCTCCAATTCCAATAAGTATTACAAACACAAGGCACTAACGTTAAACCCTAATTAGATTAATATCTTAATCCTCTGCATGATGACGACATATTGGAGGCTTATAGACGAGTAATTTATTTTCCACTAAACCATGATCCCCTTGTCGATGGTTTCTAAGCGGTAAAATACCTAAATATATTGCTGTTGTGTCCCCCAATATTGCTGTTGTGTCCCCCACTCATCTCTCCCGCACGTGCTGTCACTGACACTATCCACTCAGCATGCGGCCCATATCCCCATATCCTCACTGACCTCTCTCACTTCGGCGTAATTTTCTTTTCTCTTTTGCCGCTCCGTGGGGCAGAGAATTCGTCGTGTTACGCGGTATTGGATGAGACCTGCGTGTTTTTCTCAAGTAGGTCGGTTGAAGGCATTATGAAATTATAGAGTTGATCCTATAATGCAAGAAAAGTTCTGAGGTTTGGTCAGTGTTGTTATTTGTCACCTTCGAAGGATTTGACATATTGATACCGCTCTTACGTAGAAGGAAACGTTTACAACTATAATTCTATAAGTTTACAACTATAATTCTATAAGACAAATATTTCATTTTGTCAAAGCAACTCCCTCTCTCCGAAACGTTTCATTAAATACAAATAAAGCTAATCCATGAATACCAAGAATGCCGTTGTTTAAAAGTTGCCAGACATCATTTATACATTCCAACATCCTTTTTCATTTCTGAGTGGGGAGAATTTGCTTCGAGTCAATTGAATTTAAATTAAATTAAATTTTCCGAGAATAGGGTCTCTGCTATTAATTAAAATTCTACATTACAAACAGTATGAAGGAATTTATTGAAGTTGCCTCCATCAAGACCTCTCTTCATTACAAACAGTGGAAAGGAATTGATTAAAGTTGCCCTCACAATTTCGACAGACGACCGTGGCAATTCCCTTCCCCCGAACCTCATCATCTCATCATCATTAAGTCGAGACGGTAATTGCCAGACTCCTGGTCATTTGCTCGAAGCTTGATCAGAATGATTGAGTTCGACTACAACCTGACATCAGATGAACAGTGGACGTGTACAATTGTACCGACAGAGCGGTTATAATTCTTCCACCAGACAGCCAACACCAAATAATACCTGGTTTCTTTAGTTGGAGTTAGATCTCTGGTTCACGATATCTTTAGTTAGAGTTAGATCTGTGTTTCAGGGTATCTTCGGTTAGAGTATTTAGAACTCTGGTTCAGAAACCTAATTCTAACTGATTAGATCTATTGATAAAGATTCGGGTTTCTGAAGCTGCCTTTTTAGTGTTAAGCCAGCTGATGATTGAAAAAATCAAATTAGAGCGAGATTATCTCTTGGCAAATAAGGAGTTATATCTTTGTTCTGGCCAGTGTCTTTGGAGTCTGATAAATTTGTATTCAGACGAAAGAGATTCACACGATAGAATTATCCATGTCAGTAATCATTGAGACGTAAAATTAGGAAACCACTTAATTTATCCATATCAAATATACGAGTCTAACTTATGCCAATTAGCAACTTCCGATTACCAATGTGCATAATCGAGCATTCGTCAACACGATTTCTTTAGCGCCAATGCTTCCTCTCTCTTAGACATTGTCTGCTGTCATGGCAATTCTTAATGTTCTTTCATTTTCATAATGATGAGTTTCTCCTGCCCTTCTTACCGATAATTGCCAAACTATATGGGAAGCTCCAACTCTGTGATCTCCATAAAGTCTGTCATTTCGCTTTTGATATGCCCGCCAGCCTCCGCCACTCGCCAAATTATCTTTGTAAAATGGCTTTCACTGCCTTGCGCTCAGTAATTAAAAATCAAGACATATGGAGCATAAAAGTAAAACACATAAAACATAAGGAGTTAAACAAAGTAAATTTATAAAGTAACAACTCTGTAGGGTAGTAATTATAAAAGTTATAATTTAGAATTAGACCCGCAATTTTAGTGCTTATGGTTTTCCCGTTACTGTGCTCGCTGCCGCCTCCGTACATAAATCATAATTTTGAATATTGCAACAAATATGGCACCAGAATCGTATGGTATTTTTTCCGGTCCTTTTTGTTAGTTTGTGGTATTTGACATAGTAAATACAACTGCTAGAAAGTCGTTCTTCTAATTCGAGTGCAAATTTTGCAACGTCAGTATAGGTCTAATTCTAAATCTCTCTGTTCGTACAGATCTCTGTACAAAGACCGAAATTTGAACTGAATCTAAAATCTTTAAGGTCACCAGTACTCAGTACCATACTCGGTTTTTCGAACTCAATTCAAGACGCTCTGGAACTTAGAAGACTCGAGTAAAAAAAGTAACACATCCTGCCCTTAATCATTACAAGTCTCAAGGACAGTGCAGGCTAATGAGCTAATGTAACTACTTGTATAAGTATCTGTATCTAAATATAAGTATCTGTATCTAGATGTTATCCAGCTTCTCCTGTTTACTGCACCAGCTGTTTGTTGAAAACTAGGTCTGAACCGGAACCTTTCATCTTGACGTGCTAACTTGAACATTTACTGGGCTAATTTTGTCGTGTTAAGCTGATGAAGACTCTTGTCAATAGAGACCGAACCTTTCATGCAGATCTTGTTATTCTTATCTTTTTCGTGCCATTTATCCTCATTTTATTTGCGTTCTTGAAGCTAAATTGATAAACTTCTGGAGTCAATATCAATCTTGGTAAAACTACCGAAGTCAATATCAATCTTAGTAAAACAACCGGAGTGCGGGAGTGAATTGAAATCTTATTTAAACTACCGATGTTAAAAATGCCGATTGATTGAGAGTTTAAGCTAATAACCGGGTAAGCTGATTTTCTGTATCGGGAACGGAGAAACTGATCTTATACACTTAGGGATCCACACGCTTGTGTTAAAACAGTTGATATCGTGCTTAAAGTTTGGTAAAATTTTCAAACGCTTTGACGTAAGTGTAGAATTTACTGACTTATCTTCGACTTTTGTCCTTAAAAGTTTGTTTACTCGGCACACGATTGCGAGAATTTCGACTAATTGCGAGAATATAAGTTCATAAGCTCAAATGACAAATTCACACCTCCTCTAGCAGCATCAAATCTTGAATTTCACGAATGATTTAAGTTGTAAATCTCGCTTTAGCTTAACGACCTATATTTATCATTAATTAGCACGGTTTAGTTGATGTATACTACTAAGTTAGTTGTATAGATATAATTATTATTATTCCTCTCTACTCTCAAGGCACCGCCAAACACTTTCGACTACAGTAAACTGTGACTGAGGGCCCGCAACGAGGCTGTCGTTAGCCACAGTTATCGCACCAAAAGATATGTTAAAATGATCTAAACCCACCGAATTGAGACAATATCTTTAGGGAGATCAAGACAAAAATCAAAGCTAGGCCGCTAGTTGACACCTGCCTAAGATTTCCGCATCAATTCTTAGTCTCATAAATCTTCTAGTTGTTTCAAGTCCCCTGCTACGCGACAGGTGTTGGAACGATAATTTAAAGGGCTCGCGCTTCAGGGCCGTTTCCAATTTGATTTTAACTCTCGTAAATTTGTTTTAATCTCAACATTTGACAGTTAATGTATTGAGAATTCGATTACTTAAGAACTTTCAGATTTTTGCGTCTTTTGTCATCTTGCAAGAAAAGTTATTAGTGCTCCAAGATGTTCCAATTCCATGTATTTCATAACATTCTTGCTTTGTTTCATTATGACAAATTTCACTTTCGTGTTATATTTTCGATCTAAGGTGTATCTAGTCTTCTATAGAAGTTGTGTTCTAATACTTGGACTACATTACTATTCTAACCTTTTGTCTCAAGAATACAGCGCGATAATTGGTACTGTTCAACCCCGTATTGGAGGTTCTGGACTAAGGATCGTTGCGACACAAATCCTCTAAATTTATTAAGTTGTTAAGACTTTGTACCGTCTCCTCAAAACGCTTATTTTAATCTTTTTTTGAATCTTCCGATTTTCTCCTTTTGACTGTTTCAGTGCCTAGTCATCTGGTATATGCCCAGAAAACGAAAGAATGGCTAATTGTTATATCAATCTGCAATTAATAATGTGTCGTTGTGACATCTCTCTAACTTATCGATTTAAACCTAACTGTATGTGACCTTTATTATAGAACATTGTTCCATCCGACTCACGATCTGCGCCCTCCTTGTTAGCACTTTATCCAGTACATTTGCTATCGTGTTCTAATAAAAGTAACATAATTATATTGTATACATTAGCGGACCATGCTTGTTTGTTACAGTGGACGATACAATGTTTCTGTTTAAAGACTTTTGACCGACAATGCCAATGATATGGGTATCCCGAAACTGCACCTGCGCAATATTGTACCCTACAGATAATATGTTATACGATGCTCAAATCCAGCAAGTTAAATGCAATAGACGAAGAGTCCAGAGGCCAGCTTATAGGGTTAAGTCTAGTTAGATAGTTACCAGCATTGGTCGCCCTGTTACCGCCACATCTTAAACGTTAAACGTTCCCGTGGCGTCCATGTCAGTCTATCCACCATTGGGAAAACCGTAGTACTGTTGTATTTCTTTTTCGGTTCTACCTAAACAGTTATACCCAAACAGTTTTTCAAGGTTCTTCTTGTCCCCTTGTTTATCTACTGTCATGTTTAACTAGCGTAAAACCGTCTTGTCACACTCATGTATTCACACCCCTGTTATAGAGTAATTTTCTTTAGTTTTCCTCATTTTCAGCACGGTTTTATCCTTGCAATGCAGTTGTCATATGCAATGTCTTACAAGGCCCTCTAGCTAAAGCTGTATTCGTAACACTCCTACGTTTATTTACCAATTCAAATCGGTTAAGGGACACTGGTCGTCTGAAAGTCTCAAGACTGCACGGGAATTAAGGGGTTGAAATTAGAAAGCACGCAGAAAATTAAGATTGTGGTGGTGCTACAGCGCAAGACTGGTTTTAATTGTTCCCAGACAATTTCCTCATTACCTAGGTCTGTGGGGACGGCTCGGCTTGTTACCTTGCACTAACAGTAGGCTTTCACTTGCTGCCTAACTAGGCTATCTTAGCCTAGTCGTACACTAGACTTGCTGCCTAACATGAATATCTCAATCCAGGGGTGTGTGACTCCTTAAACTTTGCCTACGCCGCCGCACTTATAACCTAAGATACTTGACGATGCCTTGCTGGTTGCTCTCTCTACAGACTCTACAGAAAAAGTGTATTTTGGCCACGTCGGCACGCCGCTGATTTCAGCAGAAAATGGCGGCGCTCAGTCGATTCTGTAAACCTGATGGCTATTAGGTTTACAGAAGTTGATTGTCTTCTAAACATGACTAAGGAATACCTTTTAACAATGTTTCAATAGTTTAGGAATATTTGATTCTGGTTGTGTCACGATCTCCAAATCCAAAATGTTTACAGGACCAGAAACAAATATATAAGCTGTCCAATAGTATTATTGTCGTCGTATCTGTTGAGCGCTTTTTCTAATCGGAATGTTTATAACGCAGTCTTGAGAGATTACGTCTATACAGTTTGATTCCTGTTTAATTTACAGTGACTTCAGGACTTGCGTGGTAATCTATTTCTCAAAATGTCAATGTGTGTTGGTCTAATTCTCCTGTTTTGGTTGGAGACAATATAAAACAGCTAATTCTATTACTTCAAGTCCGTATAAATTTCAAGACAGAGAGCACCAAAGATCCAAGACAAATTCACAATAAGAACGCATTTGATTTTCCCGGTCTACGTTTATATAAGTTTCACAATTGTGCGCGCAACTCATTGCAAAACTTAAGACAGCTTCTAAAACATAATTCACGCTAAGTTTATCATGTTTTCATTGTAGATGCTAAATACCTTGCTCCATGAGATTGAATTGTGTCTCGTTTTAAGCGTAACGTGCACCATCAATAGACAGTCGACAAGTCACACCATGCCTGTCGAGCTGGAGATCACTTCATTAACTTTAAATCAATAGCTGCAACCTCAACCCTGCACATACATGTCTGTTGAGCCAAATTCTATTACTTTTAGTTTTTATTGCTAGCTGTTATACTGTTGTTTTATATAGTTAGTGTTTTTATTCAATTCTACTACTTTTAGTTTTTATTGCTAGCTGATTATACTGTTGTTTTATATAGTTAGATTTTTTTATTCAATTCTATTACTTTTAGTTTTTATTGCTAGCTGTTATACTGCTGTTTTATATAGTTAGTGTTTTCATTCAATTCTATTACATTTAGTTTTGATTACCAGCTGTTACTACTGCTGTTTTATAGTTTGTGTTTTTATTCAATTCTATTACATTTAGTTTTTATTACCAGCTGTTACTACTGCTGTTTTAAAGTTTGTGTTTTTTATTCAATTCTATTACATTTAGTTTTTATTACCAGCTGTTACTACTGCTGTTTTATAGTTTGTGTTGAGAATGAATGCGGACGTGAGTTTGAGTAAAACTTCTGCTCCTTTATAAAGTTAACCTCTGGATAGTAGAGAAAGAGGAGGGCTGCAGACTCGTTTCCATGACAGTGCACTGTGCAGATCAGTCTTCTTGATTAAATACATGTAAGGAGCATAACTAGTTTTAGGAGAGCAAAAATGAAGGAACTCAAACTGTTTGTCATTGTAACTCGTAAAACCTGGATCTTGTTGATGTGGAGCAGTCAATGCAAATAAGACCTGACATCTGGACTGCACTTACCTTGTTAGCGATTGTCATTTTACCCAAGCTTGTTAGTTTGTTGAATAAAGATGACCCTTTCAATAGAAGGGACGAGTAACAAGGGAAGGGCCAGGAGACTCTTAACTTAGTCGCTAAGGAGTCACAAATTTTAACCAATCAGAAGTTGGAGAGCACTTTTCTCTAGCTACCATTGGTCAAATTTTGTGTCCCCCCTCCAATACCTTCATCTATTCGTTGCCACAGAATTTGTTGCAAGAGATGCCATCTTGTGGTGTTTATCACAGATTTACTTCGTGACTTCGTGTACTGTAAATCATTAATCTATCTCATGTATCTCTTGGTAATATTTTCGGCTGAAATTGTACAAATGTTATGCAACAATACGTGATATTTCACAATCCGGCGAGCCTCATTGAACACACTGTCTCTAACTGCAATATTGACGGCAATTGGATGGCAGTTTGATAATTTAAGCGACTATATTTCATTACTCCACATTAATCCCTCATTGCAAATAGTCACACCATCAGGACAAGGACAAGTTAGTCATAATTAGAACATTCGGCACTGCGAAGGAGGAGGAAAGATTCTGTTTTGCGACTTAGAGTTTCACAGTCCGTTATATCGTTTACACTCTGCTACTTTCTCCGCATATGTCTCAAACCGTCCAACTGAGGGCGTGAATATCGTGTGAATAGAAGATTTGATCATCTTTTCTGTTCCAAGTTAGCCATGTGAAACACCGCCATATTGTTGTGACTGCAGGGTTCCAGGTGTCCGGGCGGGAAACAGAACTAGTTGTGAAGCTAGTCGTCACTCTAAGCCAGGTGTCTGGGAAGATCCTCAGATCGGGCCGGCAGTTTGGCACACCCTACTACGTTCTTACGTTGTACACTCGGAAAACTTTTCTTCATATTTTTCTGCTATCCTTTGTTACTGGTATAATGCGGAGGGCATTTGGTGGGGGAGGGAGAATGGACAGCTTAAGAAATTAGTAACTCCCAAGAATTCGTGTTGGACCAATCGGTAATTTAGGTAAAATGAGGGTCATGGTGGTAGCCTGGTAGGTGGTACTATTGTTTTGCCGTTCCTTGGAGCTTTAATGGTATACAAATACCTCATTACAACGTACTGTCATCCGTCTAATGACATTTTCACTGATCTATATCTGAACATTTAATCTGTATCAGAGTAAACGCGCACTTAGCTCTCTAGACCCCGAGTACCTAAAGTACTCTATTTGAGTATTTGTTTGTGAATATTTCACACTGTCACTGGTCTTCCACCCGTCGGGGTATTGGCAATCTGACATTGATATTCATGCACTGTGCACATTTTTGTTCATTAATGTACGTTTATGTAGGTTGCACCCTGACCCCCCTCCTTGACTCACTGAAATATGAAGTATAAGTATTTCATGGTTTTATGATCAATTGTGTTGGAGTTTCAATTGTCACATGGACCCAATTCCTGAATGAAAGCGTTCAACATCGCCACCTTGGCGCATACCACGCTCATTTTCTAGTTTTTCTATAATGACCAAGTATCATTACCACAGTATTCATTCAAATCAAATCTAGCGGTGGAGGTCTGTGGCAGTTCAACCTGCTTTATCACACTAATTTCACTCTTGTATATCACACTAATTTCACTCTTGTATATCACACTAATTTCACACTTGCATGTCCAGGATGGGCTCATTCCGCAGTGCATTTCCTTTCATTCGCTGCAGATTGATAGTCAAATTACGCACGTTGAATTAATCAACTTATTAAAACCACCCACCGTTTCTCCATTACCCTATTATCGGATCTTCCGCTCCCGTTACCTGGGTCAGCTACTCCCGTTCATCAACAAACTTTCACTCGATTATCACTCTCTACTCACGATCAATGCTACCTGGTGAATGGTGATGGCTGAAATGTTAAGATGAATCGGTCCGATAAACTCATTCCACTGCGACCGCCTGAACAGCGGGATTTTCTTACTTTAAGTAGAGAAGTAGGGTCCTAGAGATGTTTAGTGGGAGAGTATCCAGCCGTCCAAAATTAGTTTTTTTGTGTTTTGATGTTTGGCAGGTAATGTCAAGATGGATTGCTACAATTCATTGTTGGATTGAACCTGGCGTTGCGATATGTTCGTGTTTATGATGTTCAAGTGATTGGATCATCTCGGCTTAGTTTGTCCACAAATATTTGATTAGTCAACGGCGATGAAGCTAGCTTCTATCGTCTTAAACCATTCGATATTTATCAAACACGCTTTATAATCCTCTCGATATTTCAACAAACATGTACTTTTCCCTTAGTCGCTGAGGTCTGGGGTTTCTCATACGAACAGTTGCTCTCAATTAAGTCTTTAGACTTTGGAGTTTATGTGCCTTACGGTATGTTGCCAATATATTATGAATATCGGCCAACTCGGATTTTAAAGACCTTCTTTATATATGATTGACAATTAACTAAGAATTGATGATTAACCCATGATAATTAACAAAAGGCTATTGAATTGGTACTTAAATTTACATGGGGTCGTTTAACTGTATGTGTTACGCAATGAGCGAGGGAGACAGGGTTTTTTAAAATGATATCGCTGTATTTATAATTTCATTCTAGTATGAACATCTTCAGCAGTTCAGCACTTTTTGAAGTCGAATTCAAAATGAATAACGCCCCGAGTATTTGCCCGACATTTCATAATCACTTTCCTATGAACTAGTGCTTATACGGGATAACACCTCCGCGGACTTTGCCCCGAGCTTAATAAATAATCAACTAAAGCGCTACCAGCGTTACGGCTATGCCACATATATTAGGAATTTTCCTATATATATATAAAGCAATGAAAGGCATTAGTTTAGTTAACCTAGTTGGAACATATGGTATCAGACTATCGACTGACTAAGGTAGGGTTAAGAAAATCTTGACGCTAGCAACGATCCCCTTTCCATAGTTCCACTCAAATTATTTGTATAATAGTAGTGTTGAAAGTATTAAAACCTATATTAGGTTTTTCTATAAAGATTGACAACCAATATCCATCTGTTTAATGCTGGAAGATGTGCTAACTTTATGCTAGCTTTGGCTAGCCCCACGTGAAAGTACGATGAATGTTGCATTAGCAACACCCCATAGGCCAGTCGTTAACATGTGCAAAATGTTTGCTCCAAAAAGGTTTGCTTTTTACCACTCGTCAGTTGCCAAAATTACATTTTCAAAAATTATGTTTTTTAGTTCTAAGCTGGTTCTTGGTCTCAAGTAAATTTTTACGTGAAAAGATTGAAGGGATCGTCAACTATAACATCAACTATAACATAAGGAGAAACTCTTTAGCTATCCTTTTAAGGCCGGCCACTAAAATATCTTTGTTTTGTTTTTGGCATTCGGACCTAAAATGAATGTTATAGTTTAATGTCTGTAAATAATTGGACAACCTTATTTACTTAGTTGTATTTCTTAAACATTTATGTGTCTTAAAGATATAAACTTTCCAGGGAATGACCCATGTCCTTAATGCAGCTGTATTCTTATTTCTTCTTCAACCATGTTCTGCGATTAAGACAATTAGTAAGTAATTTTCACTCAAACGGTTTTATTCTTAACGTTTTCTTTCCGTGCGATTATTATAACTGTAAAATGTCTACTTGAATAGTTTATACTGAAACTGTCATTTTGCTACATTTCCCGATATAAACGTCTTATTTGGATGTGCCACCTCAGAACTTCAGTTAGCAAAAGGCTATAGTATACTTGAGTATACTTGACTACTTTGAAGTAACTGTAAGCAAAACTTTGCCACCAAGAGATACCGTCTCTTCCTGAACTTGCTAAATTAACTTCAGACTGCTCCACCTTTGGTAACCATGGCGACACGAAAGTCCTGAAGATTGCAGCGTTCTGTACCACCGACCCCGAGGAAAAAGATAACTGTAAATCCGTATCCGTCGATAATCGTACTGGTTCGTGTGAAATTGTCAAAAGTACTTTGAGTTAAGCATAAAGCTTGTATTATTTATTGGAATATCATAACTTATAGACAAAAATTACAAATTATTCTTCTCTGACCGCAAAAGCCCAAGATATTTGTCAGGCTGAGTTGACAGATCTTTAACAATTTTTTGTTGATAATACAAAACCTGATACACCATTTTGTGTAATCTATTTATCTAATTTGTTACAATGAAGATGTTTAGATACCTAACACTCCTTCTCATAACAAGTATTTATATTTGGACTATTCTGTTATGATGACCCTCCCAGAGCCGGCAGACGAGGTGCTGTACCAGGAGGACCGGGACAAAGACCGCTACATTGGTTGTCGTAACAACAAGTGGACCGACGAGACTCGGGTGTGCCGGCTCGATAAAAGTCTGGAATGTGACGGCGTCTCTCAGTGCGGTCTGTCTTATTGAATAAATCTCCTTTTTAGCTGACTTCTCAACACTTTTACTTGTTCACTGATTGGAAAAACGAGAACACGTTTATAGTCACTGTGACGTGAGCTCTGGTATGTACTCATGTCAGTGGTGGTCACGTGAACACATGTTCACTGATTGGGATAACAAGTTCACAAGCTGAACAAGTGTAAAAGAAGGGACGGAAAGTAGATATCATTGGCAATCATGTCGTCCTCAACAATAACATTTGTTCCCGGACGAACTTCCCGATCCAGAAACGTCCTTCACGATGACTAATAATGTTCATTATACTAGGATGTTTCGATCACCTAATGTTATCTAATTAGTGTCGCGATTACAGGGTAGAAAGGGTAGAACTGTCGCGGTTCAGTCCCTGTCGCGGTATTGTCTGTTGAGCGGACTGTTCCGCGACAATTTAAATTAGATTGTCGCGGTTTAGTCCGTGTCGCGGTAGCGTCTGTTGAGCGGACTGTTCCGCGACAAAGCTTCCTGACAACATCTGTCGCGGTACAGTCCGTGTCGCGGTACAGTCCGTGTCGCGGTACAGTCCGTACAGTCCGTTTACCCTTGTTATTTGCTGTAGCCTATAAGTTTAATATGAGGCTGCGTAAAACTGTCACTTATGAGGTTCCATATCAAAATTAGAACTCGAACTAATTACCTAAATCAGCTAAAATGAAAGAAAGGAACATTTCAGACACGGACGAATGTATATGTGCGGAGACCATACCGGAAACACAACTCTTCTACTGTCCGAATACCACTGTCCAGGGTAGGACATATTTCTGTGAATACCTTGTAGTATGAGCGCAATACTCGTCTTTCACATATACATTTTAGCTGCAAAAATAATAAAACAAATATTTTAGGACAAGAAACTCGAGGGGGCTGTATTACGGACGAGTTTCTCTGTAACGGGTACAGCCATTGTCCTAACGACCATGACGAGGCACTGTGTTACAGGGTGCACACGTTAGTCATTTCAGTTTTTTGTTCAATCCGCTCATTCCAAACTATATTAATAAACTAAAAATATAATGAGAAATTTTGTTTTGTGGGCAAGGTCAAAATTTTTTATACTATGTGTCACACAACCGAAATTGGTGACAGGTGCAAAAACCTATGGTCGTATGGATATTTGGCGTGTTTTCAGGTGTAAGAACCTCGCTAAATTGTTGTGTTGTCAGGTGTAAGAACCCAGCTAAATTGTTGTGTTGTCAGGTGTAAGAACCCAGCTAAATTGATGTGTTGTCAGGTGTAAGAACCC
>JH157308.1:12287-22582 GCA_000226015.1 Mnemiopsis leidyi
AGAACTTAGTAAATAATCATCTAATTAGTGGCATTACAACTACACTTGAAAAGCGCCCGCTCATGGATATACACGATATCATTCCTCACCATGTAGGCGGAACTATCGTATAGCACTCGGGCCCGTTGGGCCCTCCGTGCTATACGAAAATATCTCCTCCTCGGGCTGGCGCCCTCATGGAGATATAAAATATTGCACGCGCACGCGCGTGCAATATTTAGTACCGCCCTCAAGGCTGCGGTGATATCTATATATATATTGTATAGCTGAAAGCACGGTGTCAACCTACACGGACCGCCCTTATCAGGCCGATCCCTGTTTACAAGCCATGTAACAGGGGGCCAGACACGGCTAAACTGGTAAACGGGCATAGTTCAACACCTTACTTCCATCTTGGGACTTGTAAACAACTAAGAAATATTTCCTAGTGTTTAAAGTTCACGAGACGAAAGCTGTGCAATTCAGCAGAATAAAAAATCATGACCACCCAAAAAGTAGCTGAAACTAAAAGTGGCAAGGTGGCACAAAAGCTGTGTCTATTAACCGTTACTATAACTATATAAACTATAGCGGTAAAGTTTAACTTATAGTTAAAGCAAATAAGATAGGAAATTGGTATTGGAATTGGATAACCTTATTATTGCTTAACACCTTTATTTTCGTTAGCGTTGATAGCAGAACTTCCGAGAGGAGAATCCACGTTGAAATGCCGATACTTGCACTTCTCTTAGTGCTCTCAAGTGCAATCCAGACAGCCAGGTTCGCCTTGAATGATTTTTAAAAGAAATTTTTGTTCCAATATAACACGGTAAATCAAATAACAAAATTACATACCTTACTCGGGATCGTTATGACCGGGCTGAAGTGACGTGTCTCGAATCATTTCGCCATATTTTTACCGGAACACATTTTCCCTGGCCGTTAATAAACCCGCCATAATAATCCCGAGGAAGGTATCGGTATAAGACTTAAACAGAGTTAAACCATTGATACTTATATCCCATATCAATCAGTTGCGCTATTTTTACCACTTGGATCCCCAAGAATCTCTCTTTAATATCAGTTCTAATATTAATTATAAAATTGCATAAATAACCTCATCTAATTATTCTTCTGTCTCCAAACCTTAAACTTTCAGAAGTATACAAAATGAAAAGGCTTGGGAGGCCATTCGTTATGGGTACGTTGTCGACAAAAATTCTCCGAACTTTTTAAGCAGAGGAGATGTCATTTTTGACGTTCCTGAACAAAGTATATCAGATATCATTGCCATATCTGCAAGGTCAACAATGAACAGAAAGATGGTCTACTCTGATTCAACGCAAACTGCTTCTACGAAGGTAGAAGCTTCTCTTTCACTGAAGGGAAGCTATGGAGCATTCTCTGGAGCTGCCAGCATGGCAGTAAGTTCATCGTCAGACAGCAGTGTAAAAACTGTTCGTTTGGATTGCTATATAAAGGCGATACAATACGAAGTTTCTGCAATTGGTTCACTTCGCACAACACCCCAAAATCACCTGACCGAAAACTTTAAGACATCCGTGAACACACTGTCTCCGGAGCAGCTGGAGGAAATGATTGGAGTTTTCTACGCTAGAAGCCTTGATCTTGGAGGGGAAGTCAGAAAATCCTACACCATGCAAGCAACAAAGGAAGACAATGAAAGTAGTGTAAGCGCTGAGGTATCAGCAGCTTTTTGGGAAACTCCTTCACTGCTAAGGTTGGGGTTTCGACACGAACAACTAATGAGAAAGCACAAATGAACGAAGATTGGTCAGCAAAAGGAGGAGATGCAGTAGTTTGGCTTCAAGCTGACCCGTCTGAACAGGATACATCAGTTCAAGCAAAATGGGCCAAAACAATCAACGATGACAATCTATTCCCCTTCAACTTCGAAATGAAACCTATGTGGGAGCTGGTCAAAGCCGTTAACCAAAAGAAAGGCGAAGAATTCGAGAAGTACTTATTGGACAAATGGTCGCGACAATCAAGTGAATTTTCTCCAACACGGTTTCTCAGTAAGTGAAAAAACTAAATTTTCGGACATAATATTATCACGGATTTATTTAGCACGGACATGAGTTTTCACGGGCATAATAATTTACGCTCGAGACAGTCCGTTAAATTTTGAAAACGTCGGACCGCATATACACCAATTATCAATATCGCTTTAAAGATTGGCCGATGAAGACAAAATATGAAAGGCTGATATTCTATCATTTATTCACAAGTTTTTTTCACAGACAGCTTGATTTTCAGGCTCGATCGAGCTTGACTCATGATCAGTGATGTCTGAAAATAGCACTGATATTGACAAATGTTTTCCCTGGAATTAAGTATTCACGAACACTAACGTCACGGCCATTATATTCACGGACATAATTATTAACGCTTAGGGCAAGGCCTTCTAGTAATCTCCGTTCAAGTATTCTCCGTGGTAATTATGAAATTGAGCACATTATCGGATAATATGTACTCCCTTTCAATAAAACTTGAACCCAGAAGTTGCGCTTTCTACATTGACAAATACTCGTAATAATAATATCTCGTAACCTGCAGAATTTGCTCCGCGCAGATATTTTGCAAGTTCAGATAAACTGCCACTAAGACAAAGAAGAGGAAAAGATTTTCGTCAATAATGCCCATAAATATGTTGCGATTGTCAATCTAAAAATAATGGCAATTTGCGATCGCAAGTTCGAATGCGGAAAAAGCAATTTTTCGGTTATAGGCCGATTGATAATCCTTCACATCCAACAGGTACAAGTGAATGGACCAAACACACAACTAGCAACATGAGAGGCTATGCAATTCAGTGAGTATTTGCATTTATAATCCTTTAAACTTCTTGGAAATTGAAATTGGTTTGATTGTACCTTTATAAAAAGAACTAACAGCATTTTATTCACATTTAACTATCGGACAATCTTCAGGCGTCTTTGTCCTGAAGGTCAGCGAGTTACGAAAGTCACTTGGTTTGAGCAAAATGGTTATGGTTTAGTCGATCTGCAAATTGATTGCGGTGGTCAACAGCTACGCTTCACCAACAACAACAACGGTGGCCCGAACAGTGCCAAAACTTGCAGAGGTGGGTTTTCAGCGATACAAGGAAGAGAACAAAACGGATATGGCATAATCAACGCTCGTATGTGGTGCAGGGGGGACAGTCATTATTCAGATTCAAATAGAAACTACAGAGGATATTTCAAAGATACGCTGGATTGTGCGGGAAAAGTACTTACAGGATTGGAAGTGAGGGAGCAAGGAGGCTATGGGATCATCAATTTCAAGGCTTTTTGTACTTCATTGGCTGGTGAGTCAATTTTACTGTTTTAAATATCATATTAAAGTTGGAAAACGATATACAGATTTATTTTCTTCTTGTTGCTGGGCCATTATCTAGCCTCAAATGGAGAATAAAATAGTTAATAGATACATACAAAAATTATCAAAAAGTTTACATCGCTACACTAATTGTTGGAATTAAATAGAAATTAATTTCATCTACTGGCACTTCTTTAATGTTAACTTTGCCCTGAAATCCTCTAATTTATATAAGCGTTGATTTCAGAAGGGCAAATCTTATCCTTGTTCTTACATATGAGACAAATTGCTGATAAGTCTCTCCCTTTTTTCAGCTATCATCATTGACAATCTTTTGAAAAACCTTTGACACCCACTAGGCGCCATTCCTCCACTTGTCGAAAATACTAATGGTGTAAAATTCCCCCACTCCACGTGTATCACCCTTGATTCGTACAAGTCCTTTTTTTATTCTCGTGCTTGTTGTATATTTCTTGGAGAGTTTTGTCGCTGTTTAATAAGCAATTCGGGTGAGTAACCCTTATATTAACAAAGGACCTATCAAACTGCGACCAAACCCCCTAGCTGCTGCATCGAGCCTTGCATTTTCAGCCTTATTTCCCCTAGCTGTATCATACACTGCTTCAATGTGCTCAGCTATGGATATCAATCTTGGCTCAATCTGCACATCGTTGCAGACTTCTTCTAGTAATTTTGCAGTGGTATCTCTAATATTTTTATGCCGCAGGATTACGTGACCACCTTTCTTACAGCTTAATGAATGATCGATGATATTTTCATTCCCACATCCACACTGTGCTGGAATGTCCTCGATTTTCCAGTTGTAGCGCAGGGCTATGTTGTCTCTAAATTCTTGTCGGTATAAGGTATAGCCTAATCTATCTAAAGAAAGCGTGGTCAACCAGCTAGATGCACCTTTATCTTTGGCCATTTTCAATGCTTGCTTTGTAGAACTGTCCAGTTTTATGAGCAACTGGCTGTATGTATGCTTATGCCTTTTTCCTTTCAACATCTTCATAGTATTTTTTGCATTTGCAATGACCTTCTTGCTGCAAGTTTCCATGAGCTTTTCGGAAATAATTACATCTTTCAGACTGTTTGTTATTTGTCTCGATGCTTCATACTCATGTTTGCTTTCTTTATCTGTGGCATTGGTATGACTTAACCTCCCAGTCGAATCGGCAGTGCTGTAATCTCTTTTTCCAACCTTGAAATTTCCCGTCCTATTATTGCTGGTAATAGAGTATTGTTGGTTTCGTATTCAAGTTCTTCAAAGTACTCTGATATTGGATGTGCGTTGGATGAATTTCCACCTATGAGTATGATGAATGGCAAAAACCATGGCTGAATAGGTTTCTTGTGGCTCTGCTTTTGCTATGGATGCAAGTGTCTTAACGTCCTCCTTCCATTCCCGAAGTTTCTTCTTCATATATTCCTCCCTATATTCTGGAGTCCCTACAATAGCACGCAAATGACGTTGCCCCCTAGTTCTTATTTGAATGCCATATTTCCCGAAGATTTCATTGGCCCTTTCTCTCATGGACTCATTTTTCACTATAAAGGATTTGGGAAGTATCCGTACTTTGGACCTTATCAACCAGCTTATTCCACCACTTTAAAATTTCCATTAGTTTCCCGGCAGCACTTGCGTCATCTGCGAACCAAGCTTGTTTAAAGGTTTCAGTAACTGGATCAATCTATAACAAGTCCGACTCAAGAATCATTTGACATAAAGTTCATTCCTATTGATTAGATTTCAATTAATTAATTAATTTGATATAACAATTTCCAGATAACTGGGAACCTCAGAAAGAGTGGAGCTCTCTTTCAAACACCAATATGAGGGGAGGCGAACTATCGTAAGTGCAGAATATTTAATTTTGAATGATGTGATAACGTCCGGCAACCTTGATCTGGGAACTGTCGAAAAGCAAATCGCGGATTCACTGCGGACTCTGGCCGAGTTTTTGGCGGATCTGCCAGATTTTCAAGCAGACGCAAAATCAGCGGATCGGAATGGATCCGCCACAAACAATTTCCACTGTCTGCATTAGTAATCCCGTCATGTCTGATCCAAATATCATTATCAAATTATTCGATTTCAGGAATATCTGTCCAACTGGCAAAAGAATAACAAAACTGACTTGGTACGAACAACATGGGTATGGTCTTGTTGATGTACAGATGGAGTGTGGCGATTATTCCCATCGCTTTACAGCCAACAACAACGGTTTTCCAAACAGTGGGAAGTCCTGCAGTGACGGATTTTCTGTAGTTCAAGGACGGGAACAACACGGCTATGGCATAATAAATATTCGTATGAAGTGCAGAGGAGACAGCAATTTCACAGATTCTAACGGTAACTTTAGAGGGTCTTGGAATGGAGAACTGGGTTGTTCCAACGGGTATGCCATGGGAATGGCAGTTCGAGAGCAAGGAGGATACGGCATCATAAACTTTAAAATTCTCTGCAGTCTTTCCGCGAAATAGGTATGTTATTGTTGCCGCCTACTTTTTTGGAAATAATTTGCTACGTATTTCCGGCCACGTTCCTGATAACGATACAAATACTATTAATAGTAAATTTATATTATAAAACTAAGAAATTATCAGTAACTTAAGTTACCACATGCAGGTTATCGAATTACAATGGTGCTGGGAAGTGGAAGTCTAGAGTGAAGTGATACACAATATCAAGTAGATGTGGTATTAGAAAGCATTGAATAGATGGAAGAAGACTTTTGGAATGGGACTGACAAAATTTCTCTTAAAAGTAGCGTTCCCATCAACCCTGTTTTAGTTTGAGGAATCAAGAAAGCAACAAATCAACAACATACCTAAGAACCTCGTGTATTCTATAATACTTCTTTAACTAGCTTTAGTAAGCTAATTTTAAATTTTAAAGGTTCAAACTTAGCTTATCTTGCATCATTTTTTCTTTTCTTCATTTCCGTGCTTCAAACTTTGTTTTTCAAAAAGATTGTGTTATGATATGTGACCGTGTTTATCTTCCCTCAGCTTCTAGAATTAAACTGATATTTGAATGAAGTTTATTTTTAAGAGATGATCTTTAAATCGTTTTACCTAGCTCGTTACTTATTAAATTCTTCTAGTGCTAATAAAATAACATTTTAGGTATGTCGTATCTATGGCGTGAAGACAGACCAGGCACGGGATTTTGAAGAACGACGGGGGACGTTGAAGGGACGTTGAAGAACGACGTTGAAGCATCCACAGAAGAGTTAAAGAAGCATCCACAGAAGAATTAAAGAGTCTAGAAGTAATGATGGCACACCTTACAGGTCAGAAGTAGATAGCAGTCAGCTCAAACCCGGATAGAGGACAGAGTCGGAGGACCGTCAGAATCAAGATAACAAAGCTCGACAAAAGTTTTGATTATAGATATTTTAAAAGGTCAAGATTTCGACCGACAACATGTTGATTGTTGGTTATTCAAGATTATATACAGTTAGTTTTTATGTTTATTACACTTAATAAGTAGGAAGTTTGAGTATCTCTATGTTTTCATAGTTTAGTTGAAAGTTTGTTTATATCATTTCCAATTGAGCGCAACTTTGGTTTGAAGCTAGCGAGTTTTTTTATCTTAAATAATAAACTAGGTTATGAGTTTACCATTTTTAAATGCTTGTTTATGTTTATTTGATTTCATTTTATCAGTAACACTATTGTATCCTCTTCTGATTTGTTAATAATAATAGACTCGATTTTATTTATCAATTTCTGAGTTTCTGTTTTATACCTGTGTAATGTACTTGTAGAGACACCCAGTAACCACAAGTTATATACCTGTGTACTGTAGGGACACCACATTTACCACAAGTTATATACCTGTGTACTGTAGGGACACCACATTTACCACAAGTTATATATCTGTGTACTGTAGGGACACCACATTTACCACAAGTTATATACCTGTGTACTGTATGGACACCACATTTACCACAAGTTATATACCTGTGTACTGTATGGACACCACATTTACCACAAGTTATATACCTGTGTACTGAAGGGACACCACATTTACCACAAGTTTAATATCTGTGTACTGTAGAGACACTACAAGTTATATACCTGTGTACTGTAGGGACACCACATTTACCACAAGTTATATATCTGTGTACTGTAGGGACACCACATTTACCACAAGTTATATATCAGTGTACTGTAGGGACACCACATTTACCACAATTGTTATATACCTGTGTACTGTATGGACACCACATTTACCACAAGTTATATACCTTTGACGAGATGATATCCGTCTAACGTTCGCGAGGAGAGCAGAAAACTGCGAGCCGCGCGCGGGTCGGGTAACACCTCGACAAATATACCTGTGTACTGAAGGGACACCACATTTACCACAAGTTTTATATCTGTGTACTGTAGAGAAACTACAAGTTATACACCTGTGTACTGTAGGGGCACCACATTTACAACAAGTTATATACCTGTGTACTGTAGGGATACCACATTTACCATAAGTTATATTCATGTGTACTGTTATAGGGACACCACATTTACCACAAGTTATATACCTGTGTACTGTAGGGACACCACATTTACCACAAGTTATATACCTGTGTACTGTAGGGACACCACATTTACCACAACTTATAAACCTGTGTTCTGTAGGGACGCCACATTTTTACAAATTTTATACCTGTGTAATGTAGGGACACTACAATTACCACAATTTATACAAGTTATATATCTGTGTACTATAGGGACACCACATTAACCACAAGTAATAAATCTAAGTCACGTTTATTTCCTGTTTCCCAATAGTAACGTTCACTTAACCATGATAACGTTAACTTTATCATTGGAACGTGAGAGCTTGTGATAGCCGCAACAATTATTTATCAACGCGCGCGCGTCGGAGGCTGCCGCTTCGCGGCAGCAGGTCTATGTTGTGTCACGTTATGACACTCCGGGGGGTGTGGCCGCGCACTTCGCGCGCGCCGGAGGCTGCGCTGCCGCTTCGCGGCAGCAGGGCTAATGGCTATGCAACATGTAGCAAGGTCTATGCATTTTGCATTGTGTAGCAACATTTACCCACTACCGTTCTTTTTGCTGCGATTGTCGGGTACCACGTAGACGAGATGATGTCCGTCTAACGTTTTAACGAGGAGAGCAGAAAATTGCGAGCCGCACCTCGACAAGGTACCACGCTAACGTACCCCTCCAAAAATAAGTTTTTTGAGCTGTGACCGGCTGCGCTGCGCGCCGGGCCGCGCATCGCAAGGCTGCCACTGCGCGGCAGTTGCCGAGATGTCATTCGACTCGCGCACGGCTCGCAGAACACAGAACGTTATACAAACATACATTTCGTCAACTATGAACTAACCAGGGGCTTACGCCGCGCGCAAAAGGGCTCTGGTTGGAGCAACGTTACAGCGGGATTGCCATTATGTATTATGAGCTGATACACACAAGCTATGATAAAAGTTTATCCAACTCGTAATCTTGCACTTTCAATAAATATGTTCTATCAAATTGCTCTTAAAAATATTAACGGGCGATGCGCGTCCACGATTCTTTGAATCGTCATTACGCTTCGCTCGAGGAGCAGGTGTGACGCGCGCGAAGCGATGACGGTAGGTTGTAAGCCTACAATTAAAAATATCAACAGCATCTGATGATGTGAGTGTTGTGGGGAGATTGTTGAAGATTTTAGGACCAATGTAGCTAAAACTTTTTCGACTTGATGCTGATATAAATTGTGGAACAATAAGCTTGAGTGTGTGTCCATGGTGTGCATGTCGAAACATGTCCTTTAGATAATCAGGAGCAAGTCCATGTACAGATTTGTATGCAAAAAGAGCAATCTTGAAAGCGATTCTCTTCCTGACTTTTATAACCAACGCAACTTTTCCAGATCTTCACCAACATGGTCATACTTGTATTTATTGGTGACAGCTTTGGCTGCAGCATTTTGTATCAGCTGTAATTGATTCAGAAGTTGTCGGTTGTCCAGAAATACCAAAGTAAATTCCGTTACAGTAATCTAAGCAGGAAACAACTAAGCTATTTACAATTGTCCTCAGCTGAGACCTGGTTAGCAGGAATCTAATTTTGCAAATGTTACGCAAGGTTCTGAAGCATTTTTGATTTAAGTGAACAACCTGTTCTCTAAATGTTAAGTGGTTGTCCATTTAAACTCCAAGGTTTTCACACAGTTGACAAATCTCACAGTTGTACCAGCTGTAAGATGAATTCCTTGGATTTGTATTTGATTAAGGACTTTGTTGGAACCACATACTATGATTTGTGTTTTGCTGTCATTCAGCTGCAGGAAAAAGTGGTTCATCCAGAACTTGATTTGGGTGAAGCATCTAATAAATTTATGAGTTAGACTTTTACTTGTCCTTCAAGTCAAGGATCTTCTTGAAGTATATTGTTTCTTTTTGGAGTTACCAGAGTATTTAACTTCGATGTATTACCAGAGTATTTAACTCCAGATGAGATGTATAGATTTTTATTATGAGACATTAAAATTATGTGTGTATTTAAAATTATGTGTGTAATTAAATAGAAGCGGGCAATTTATTTATTTCTGAATATATTCTATTCTATTCTTGAATTATAGATTTTCATAGTAGGCCAATCCAGTGAATTTGACCCAGACAATGATGATGCCACTTTAGCTGAACATTTAAAATTGGTTCATGGTGTGATGGACGGGGAGTTATTTAATCATAGCTATAATTTCACAGTCTTACAGTTATCACCACAGGATTTGGATACTTGTGAGCAGAGATGGGTAGATAGACTAACTACTTTGGTCCCTTTTGGCCTAAATAAAGAAGCACCTAACGGTGTTTCAAGTTCTTTTGCTTCTATGTGTAGAAAATCGCTGGGCTTGTCTCAGCGAAAGGAATAAAATTTTTTCCTGAGGACGAGATTATGACATTTAACATCTTTATGTAACATCTCGAAACCGGTTGTCT
>JH157308.1:23778-36278 GCA_000226015.1 Mnemiopsis leidyi
ATGTGCATTTAGTTTATGGTTTATATGTTATCTTGACGGCAACTACATGATGCGCAATCCGACAATCGCCTTTTACATAAGCTTGCCGTTTTTTATTTGCAAAATAACTAGTAACGCCCAAGCATAAAATAAGAAATTTCGCGAAATATATCTTAAAGGAATTTTACCGGGCGCTGCGCGGCTCTGATCTCTCTACGTTTTCCTCCAATCAACAAAAACTGAGGTCCCCAACAAAAACTAGGTTCCCCAGGCAAAAAGGATTATGGTTCAATATATTTTTATAATTAGTTTAAGTACTATAGTGTGTGTTGTATTTTAGTCTTTTTTGTTGCCTCGCGTGCGTTGTGTGTGTTCCTGCCCAATGCATAGCTTTGGCGTTTGGTGGACAGGTGCGCGCGCCTAGCATTATGGGGGGCCAACTCGCGCTAAATAATTATTTTTCTATTCTACCAAGTGCAGTTAATGAAATACATATTATAAGATTAATATTGATTGTTGTAAATAAAATCTATCTTTTAATTAGCATCACTAATACACATTTGCATTCACCGTTTTAAGCTTGTTGATAATATGAGGTACCTTCAATTAAATCATCATATGTGAGCGGGATTCCTGAGAGATCACTCTCTCTAATGATTAATTTTAATTTCTATATATCACAGAAGTGTGCACACCTATCAATTATACACTTACGTAACTACATGGTCTTTTGACATGGTTTTTCTGTTACTAGTCAATTTTCTCAAAAACGCTAGTCACTTATATACTAAAAACAATATCCTTAGTCACTTGTGGATCTTCTGGCCCTGGGCCCTAAGTGATGCCCCGGGTGTGAAGGCTTACTGGGAGAACTTTGTGAAAATATGGCCGAAAAATCTAAATAAATAGTGAAGTTGTTGAACCAAACATGCGATTTTGCTAGTCGCGCAGATAATCTTGCAAAATTGTCCCATATTTTTATGACGATTTGGCGCCTCCTTATGACAGCGCCCACGGGGTGGCCGGGGCATCGTTACGCCACTGGAATTGGATTTCTTATGGAACAACACCAACTTTTTTACGAACTACAAAACAGACAAAGGCAAAATTTTGAACAACTTTCATAGTTGTAGACTAAAAGTTTATGCATGTATTGAATGGACCTATATAGTCAAGTTTGAATTTAATGGAATTTAGGATTATTAGATTTATTATTAAATATTTGATATTATAATCTATGGAGTATTGGGTGCTCAAGCATGCTTTAAGGAGTGTGTGATTTTCACAGGTCCAATCTATTTTGATATTTAATACTCAGTTACTGATTATTCTAGGTGGATGCAAGTCAGTCGGATTTATAGTGTTTTAAGTTGCCTTTTTGCTAGTTCCTATTCTGTTTTGCTGAGTTTTAGATTCCCCATATAGCATATTTAAGTAAAGTCTTTTAATCAATGTTAGTAGCTAGTATATTCTAAGGACATATTGCAATTGTTTTCACATTAAACTTAGTACCTATTAGAAAATGTTATTGCCTTCTTCAAGAGAAATAATAATAATCATCACCAACTCATTATAAAAATACAAATTACGCCAACTTATCCACCTAATTGCTGTAGGTAATTCTTAATTACAACTGATATTACCTACCTGTTAGCAACCTTGCGCTCAAAATTTACTTTATTATGTTAGTTTGATTCTCTAAAAACTCCCACTACAATCAAAGTTATTGCTTTTGAAAGTCTGCTAAAAGTCTGTTAAAACCTGTGGTTTTCACATCCGTGTAAAGTTGTATCTTGTAAGCACTCAAAATGCACAGCTTTTTAAACCCTGTGATAAACCCCCGTCAATTAAGCCCATAGGAAATTCTGATTCTTTTGCATGCATTTCAGCAGGTAACCGTAGCCAGGGCCTTAAACTGGCTCAATTGACCTCTTTTTATCGATCTTCAGTTTTTCAATTGTCTCCACATTACTTACAAAAAGTCTAAGATATAATTCTAAAATCAGAAATAATGATCTTTCAAGTTTTGCCTTTTTATCACTTGCAAAAAACATCGACCGTGGGCAGTGTTTGGGGAAAACCTTTCCTGATCTTTCAACAGCATCTTTCTATTATTATATAGATTCCTTGGACTTTGGTAGGGTGCCTGATAAAAGATCAGGAGTCTTTTTTGGAGGCATCCTGTAATGCCTTAGTGCAGTTCCTGATTATACTGGACTTAAATTATTCAAACTGTTATATTGTTTATGTTGTAAAAATTTGAATTTTCTAATAATTTTGCTTTATGACCAGTGGCAAACAACTTCCAGACAGCTTCGGTTGCCATCACTAAAGTTTCCCATCATCTGGAATTTTTAGGACCTTCTGGAATTTTTAGGGTCTACAAATTTTCGCTGAACTGAATTCAGAATTGTAGCTTTGTTTTTTGTCCATTTTGAAAAGCAAGGTCACTAGTGACACCATAAGACCCATTCTGAGGCCAAATGATCAAAATTTGTTGTCAACTAGAAATTATATTTGGGGAGTGATATATTGTACATATATTTTCTCATTCCCCCGGCTTTGCCAAGCAAAACTATGTGTTCTTACATTACTACATTACTTACATTATTACATTACTTACATTACTTACTTGAAGTAAAAATTTCAGGAAAAATGACAGTTGAAGAACAGTATGAGCACTTTTTTTGCTTTATCTGCAATGCTACCGAAAATTGTTCACCAGGAATTTTCAGAGCAAAAAGTTTCAAAGAAATATCAGCATAATCCCTCGGGAGGCAAAAAGAGAAAGTTAAAAGATACCACTTCTGAAGAAGTAGAAAAATCTAATTCAAGCAATATCATCAACAGTTCTAGTGGCAACAGAAATAAAAAGAGGCCTAAAGTTATGAGTGTTGAAAAAGTGCAGTCATTAGATTTATCAGAATTAAAAGACAGGCTTCACAAGAAGATTGAGTCAGCTAAAGTTGCTAGAAATAATTGTGACGCCAAGTTGAAAAAGAGAAAAGAGATGCGTTTAATGAAGTCCAGTGAAAAAAAGAGCAAAACCAAAATTGTAAAAGCTGTAAAGCTTGAAACTTCAATTTTGGACAGCAAAAAGGTAACCCAATCCAAAGACTTATCTTGTAGTTCAAGTTTGCAGTTTAGTAAATTTGAGACAAAGACCAAAGAGGATGTGAATCTACTGGCTGCAAAAAGGAAAAAAAAGAAAAAGAATCTTGTTAAAATGTTGGATGAGGCCAAAAAGAATAAGAAGGAAGTTTCAACATTACAGAAATCTACTGATATAAAGTCTGCAGCTCTCCTTCAAGATAAAGCATGGGCTAAAGCCATTTCCATGGCTAAAGGAGAAAAGCAAAAGGATAACCCAGAGTTGATTGTCAAAACAATTAAACGAAAAGAACAGTCTAAGAAAAAGTCAAAGAAAGAGTGGACCTCAAGAATTGGAGGACAAAAGAAAGCCCAAAAAGAAAAGCAGAAAAAGAGACAGGCAAATATTGAAAAGCGCATCCAGGGTAAAAAGTCTAGGAAATGAAATGTTTTTCTCGGCACAATTTTTATCAATTATTATTTTTAATGATTACAGTAATCAACATGAATAGCTCAAATGTAGAGGTTCTTTATTGATTTGAATAAGATTGGACCAAATTTGGGTTCAATCTTACTTGAATATATTCATATTATTTTCATTTCATGGATGCTATCTGCTTAGCCATTTTGCTTTGTTAAAATCTTCAGTGTATTTAATTGAATTATGGGATAACAGTAAATTAATCAGCCTGGACCAAGTGTTTACTGTACTCAGTATAATCTATTTGTTATTAACTAGTTATTGGTAATAGTTGTATTGATTGTCATGCTAGCTCAAAACTACCCACTGCAGCTGGGTAAACCCAATATAAGTTATCCCCTAAACTTTACAAAGTTTGAATATTGTTATTGTTGTCACATCCAAATTTTGAATTTACAGTTTTTCCAGTCCAATTAATTTTTCAGTTACTTCGAATTATTTCCAGGTGTTACATCTATTATATTGAGATGGATTGTATACAATCTCTATGGCGAGTTCTTAATGGCAATACAGCAATGAGAGAAGAAGAAAGCATTCTTGCCGAACTAAAAAGGAATAGAGATAGAATAATGTCTGGTGTGGCATTTTTCAAGCCACCCTCTTCATCCAGTAAAAGTAAACTAGAGAGCAATAAAACAATTAAGGGCAACAAACTCGAGTTTGTAAAAAAGCATCAGTTCTATTAAATCTTGATGAATTACAGTGCCTCGAGATATTCCAAATGTACCTTGCTGTTGAATATAAAGACACTCCTGCTTCATTCAACAGTGCTCTGCAAAACGTTCTAAGCCAACAGAACTTGCTCATTCGCCTTCTTCATTTCTACTTCTCAGAACGACTGTCAAGTCTTAACTGTTTAAGTCATGTCTTATCCCACTATAAAAATGAAGACCACCCATTGTTTTCTGGGCTAAAGCAGGAAATTGAAGACATGAACAAATCAGATTTACGACAATCTATACTTAACCAAATAAAGCAAATTCTGGTGCCTGACTATTTTCATATTACTGCTGAAGATGAAAGTATGTTATCTGGACACTCAATCAAATCGATATTTAGTTCACAACTGAAGAATGAAGTTGTTGCTCTTCTGAGATCTCTCCTGATTTACAATCACCACTTTCCACACTCGTCAGAAAGTTTTCTCAGTCAGTGTCGTCTGTTATTTGGTCAGTTGCTTCCTAGTCCCTGTGTTATGATTGCTGGTCTGAGTGTCATGCTTTCCTTCGATGGTTTAGGCATGGAGCACATATTTGAACACTTTGAAAAGGTTAGATTGACACGCTTGGGAAAACTTTTTTCTGGTGAATGCTGTATATTCAATTCAATACAATTTAAAAAATTTCATAATTCAATACAATCAGTAAATCAATATCAATAGTACTACTTAAAATCTAATACTCTACTTAAATTTCATTTGAGCCTCAAATTTTTCAGGACAGAGAATCCCTGGAAAGTCATTACCTGAGCTCTGATAATGCAGTGTTCGAAAAAGTGAACGATCTTTTCAGCACCCTACCCTGCAACAGCACCAACGCCCCTCTTTTTATATCCTGGGCTGTCCTACGGTATGCTCTTGCAACTACCACTAAGGAACAAGCTCACTCTCGGTATCTCGGGCAGCAGGGTCTCAAAGGTGGGGGAGTGAGGTCTTTACTGGCTTTCCTTCAGTCTCCGGCACTTCAGTCTTGTTCTGTTACCCTTCAATTGTCACGAATAACTGTGTACAAAGTGTTGGCGACAACCCTAACGATTTTCCATGAAGATACCCTGGGGGATGCAACATCACTAGCTCAAGTTGTAAGTGTGAATGGGTCCCAAATCCAACCAGTACAGTTTCTAAATTTCAAATAAATCTGATTTTCTCACTGGATTTGGCTCACTGTCAAAATGACGATTTCATGATTCAACAAGTTGAATGGTGATATAGTTCTATTTATCAGATATCAGAAGTGCTAAAAGAAGAGCTACTCTCGCTAGAGTTTTGGGACGCGTGCGCAGAAAAAGGTGTAGGTGTTGTCCTCAGTTCTGCGGCAAGCACGTTCCCTCACTCCTACAAACCCCTCACCAGTATTTGCTACAGCTTGGCTAAGAACACCGCCAGCTGTGAGCGACTGGTTCAGTTTGCTAGTTCACTATCTCTCTTTACTGCTGAGGTTGGTTCAGGAGTTTACAGTGCTCTAAAGGATTTACATCCATAAATTTTAAAGCTAGACCATAAAATCAATGCATATAATCTATTGCTAACTCTTGAGACCGATGTTTAAATAAAATAAGTTTTAGATAATTTTAACTGACGATCACAATTTCAGATACCAAAATCAGTATTCAACTCTACAGTAGTGGAAGCTGACGAAGATTGGTTGTACACAAACCCAGCTCCGCTAACTCTAACGCCTGGAGGGGAATTCATAGCAAAACCCAACACCCAGTGCAATCTCAGAGAGAAGCGAGCTACCACGGTTATAGTTCAGTGGCTGTATGACTACAGCTTGTTCAGCTACCTCGATAACGAGTTGGCTTTTCTTTCCAAGTGGTCAGGTGCGTGTTTTTTATTGTAATGGTGTTGTTTTGTGGTGCTCAGAGCAACCCCCAAGATGGCTCTCGCCAGTTCCAGGGACTCCATGGGGTGTTGTCTCGAAACTCTCTTGTCTTTCCTCTGAAGGGATTCTACAGGTTTTCTTCTGTCCGGTGGTGGTCTTATCTAAGTTCTTGTCATTTTAATGTTCTCCAGACTGTTTATACAATTTGGTTTACAACTTTTTTACATCTAATTCAGGCACCACGACTGATCAGCACTTTTGTTGGCGACTGGTAAGATTGACGGAGATTCTGAAAATCGTGTACAAACTTACTAAACACTACCCCGATGTATTTGAGGTATTGAATCTATATATCACATAATATATCTATATGTAACTCACCATGTATATCTATATATGTAACACACTGTGTAACCCACTATATATAATACTAAATCTGGAAAAAATAAGTATCTGACAGAAAATTGAATAAAAACTTTACTTTTGCCCACCAGGTGTTAGCTAAGACGGTAGATCTCGTCACAGTAATCATCACAAAGTTACGAACAGACACACATTCCCATGTCGAGTTTACTGCTGTTGCTCTGAAACTTATCTCTGTTATTCCCTATCAAAACGGCTGGTCGGCTCTGTACAAGATCAACTTCCTGCCACGAGTAAGTTTCTAAGTTGTAAGTCCTGATTTCGTTAAAACGGATTTTTCCGCAATTGCTGAATTTATTACTTAAGTTACGTTGGACCGTAATAAAAAATGCGGTTTGCCATTTTTTCGTTTCGAGAACGTTCTTTTTCGAAAAAATAACATTATATCTTGTTCTAGAGTGATAACTCATTGGCCGCCTGGGAAGGTCTCTACACAGAAATACTGAACTACTTTGAGCGCCCCAACACCACGTTCCCTGTTACTATTGCTCTTCTGAAACTTCTCAAGAGAGCTTTCGAAGACAAGAATTTTGTCAAGAACGACCAGTACCTGAGTGAGGTATCTCGTTCCGGCAATTTATCTTAACTTAGGCACAAAATTTTGAGATTCAGGACGACGATATTGAGGTTTGTAAAAATCACTATCTAAAAATAGATTTTTAGAAAGCCCGCCAACTTTAACCAATCCAGGGCGTGTTGATCCTGCTGTACGTGCTACGAGATGTGTTCTGTGGAATACAGAAGTGGAGGTTTGAGAACGCTCTCGTCAAGCTGAAGATGTGTAAATCTATCCTGGTTGTTATCGCTAAAACCATGAAAATTTACAACGAGGCTCAGGTTAGGCTTAGCTTTACATTACGGAATATTAGCGTGTTATTGTGATCTGCCAGGACTGAAAACACTGCAAAATTTTACTACAATAATTCTACTACAATAAATTGGCTGCATTGATCTCGGAATATTTACCACGAAATAAAAGTCGATATGTTTGTTTTTCAGGAAGAACGACAGGAATCAAAAGCACAACTACTGACGCTGATAGAGGAACACATGTTACCAGCCCTACATTCAGGACCTGCTCACCATACCCTCCTCAACATTGTGTCCTGGTGTTCCGCTCTGGACAATCTTAACGTGAGGGGGGTTGGGATATAGTGGAGTTTGGAGGGGGGTATTTGTGTAGGGGGTTTGGGACTCTGGGGTTGTTGGTAGTGGTGTACTGTGTAGGGGGTTTGGGTCTTGGGAGTGTGGGGTTGTTGGTAGTTGTGTAGGGGGTTTGGAACTGTTGGGGTTGTTGGTAGTGGTGCAGGGGGTTTGGGACTTTTGGGATTTTTAGTAGTGGTGGGGCGAAAAATTTCTGCAGCAAAAGCAGTCAAAACTGGACAAATCATGGTCATTACGCAAATAGAAAGTTGAAGTAAACTTGGGGTCAACTCAAATGTAGCTGTCTAACATTTCACGTGTTCAGGTGGAGGACTACGTGCAGAGAAAAGTTTGCTCTGTGGTAAGTCACACCTTGACTGTCCTGTCTCTCGTTATCAAGCTTTCTCCTCCTAACTCAGGTAGATAGATGAGTCGTAGCAACTTTAAAGTGGGGTTTCCTGCCATTTCCGGCCCTAACTCTAAATTTTCGTCACTTCCACGTCTTGTGCTTTGGTCGAAAACTATTTATGATTTATCCTATCAATACCCTGTGGAATGTCACTGTTAAATTTCTTACTTCTTATCAGGACTAGAACAAGCTCTTGTAGTTTCAACTGGTGAGAACAGCAACATAACTTCACAGATAGCGTCCTACACCTATCAGAACAAAAGTGTTAAAGTTAGTCTACATGCCACCAGACTTCTTACTGACATTTCTACTGCCAATGCGGTCAGGTTGGTTTCCGTAAGAATTTGGAACATCAAATATGTACTTTATTGTTGTCTTTTTGTAAATATCTTGCTAGGAAGTTTTGGAGCATTATATTAATGTAGTTTTGGACGTCTTACAACTTTACAAATAACAAAACATGTATGATTAGTGGTTACTCAAAAAATCTCTATAACTCACAAAATACTAAAATATCGACCAAGATATGTCCATGACAACATTTAGAGTTACATTCTAGATATCGAGTATCGGTGGTAACAATCGCCTTCTTTGACATATAGAATTTTGTTGTCGTGCCAGTGTCCGAGCTTACTAGCCTTAAAAGTTACGGAGAAACATCCCTCACTCAATTAAGTAGCTGCTAAACGAATAGTTATCAAATACAAAGCAACATAATAGAACCCCATTTTGTTAAAGAATTGATTATGACGATGAATGAAGAGTATCAATGAAGAACTGTTCAAAACCTGAAAATTTATCTCCTTACTTCTCCTGCAACGAGATAATTGTCCTTTTGAAATGTCCGTATTACATCAACTGTCTTAGATTTTAAATGATTTCATATCAAATTTCCGTGTTTTTGTCGCAACTTCTTAATTTAAGTTATCATGAAACACAAAGAAGTGGATGGTTAATTACCTGAAGATGTTGTTGTCAGTAATAAACACATTTAATTTATCGAAAACTTGCTAGCAGTCACGTATAGTTACTGGAAACTGCTTGTTAATTAGTTTTGTAAATAAGTTTCTCAGTAGTTAGTTCTCAGTCTATCAGATGGATAAGCTTAATCTTTCGGTTGTTTAAATGAATCGTTAAATAAATATTTTTCTACTGTTGCTGTTAACGCTGGTAATCGTAACAACGGATTAGAGAATGCAAATGGTGACAAAATATCAGAGCTAACAATTGTGTCATGGTCTCCCGGTCAGTCGGCTGAGTCGACCGAAACATCTTGCTTAACCACTCCTCTAGGATTTGTGGATATGGAAATCGAACCCTACACCTCCTGCATAAATACCACTATATCACCAACCCATGAGTTTTTACGCATTGATCATTAAGCGTCTCACGAATTTCTGTTTAAAACAATAAAATAGAGGATTGACATGAAACAAAAGCACAGTTCCCCTTGCTCTAACTTATAACTTGCTACATTTCAGTCTATACAGTGCGTTAGGAAGCAGCACAGTTCCTCTCGCTCTAGCTTTCGTGAACCGACTAACGTCCCGATCACAAGATGTCTACATCAAGAGTTCCATCCTGGACTTCATATCTGCTGCTGTTGAAACTCAGCCTAGTGTTACCGAGCTTTTCATGAACATAGAAAAGGAGGGTGTGTTAGGTGAGAACTATTAAAGATGAACTCTAGTTGTAGTAGTAACTAGACTTTGTAGTGAACTTTAGTTGTAGAAGTAACTAGACTTTGTAGTGACCGGTCTTTTAACATTTCACTTTGTAGTGACCAGACTTTTAGTATTTCAATTCTGTTACTTTAAGTTGAATTGTAATTTGTAAGCATCATTGATAACTTATTGTTATATCACATGCCTTACGTGACGTCACGTGATATAAAGATATAACAGCCGTGTATTTCCCAGGAGAGAACAGTTGTCTACACCCAGTGTTGGACTACATAAAACGTTCCACCACCTTACCCCACGTCTTGGTCTGCTCGGTGTATCGCCTTCTTTACAAGATCTGGCACTACAGACACTCGGCCGCTATCACCGCTCTCAAGAACACCGAGGTAGTTTTATTTTGTTATGCATCAGGGCTTAAGGGGTGGTATTCAAATTTTAGGCAAATTGTTGTCGATCGTTACTTGTTTTTGTTATTTCGATAAAATTTCTTAATTTGATTTTATGGCATAACGTCCGGTTGATTTGTTGAAATTAATATAATATTGACTGATACTCCGCAGAAGTTTTGGGAGAACCTCTGTAAACACTGTTTCGAAGAGATAGACCTGGACAAGACGATCTCCAGCTATCAGCTCCTGATCAGAGCCTACACCTTCCACATCCTGGCTAACGACATCTTCTGTAACCCCAGCCCAGCTACCTCTGACATGGTCACCCAGCTCCAGGAACGAGACTGCTTCCTCTACTGGACTAAAGTTCTCAAGAGAATCTGCTCGTCAGTGGAGGATATCTCCGTAAACGACAATGTCCTGTCTGAAGATTTGCTCTTCATGTTGCCCTTGTCTGAGGCTTACTTGTCGTTTGTCCGAGCTTGGAGATCTTTCCTTGTCGTTACACTGGTGGTGCGGGACAACGAGGATGTTAAACTGAAGGATCAGATAACCTTCCACATTGCTGGAGCTCTTTATAACCAGACCGCTAAACTCGACAAGCGTGTCACACTGAAAGCGTCCGCTGAGTTTGCGTCGTTGTTGACGATATTGTTGAAACGACACAACAGTTCCAGCGATCAGCCTGTACTGATAAGGGTCTGTGTTCAAGTGTTGGAGACAGCGATTAAATCCTCTCACGATCTCAATCAGATTGTTATCATTCCCGTGTTGGCATCCCTGTTAAATGTGTTACAAGGGTTAGACCCTCAATCTAAGAAACAGGTGGGTACATTTTTAACAATCCTTTTTAATCTCGAGATAGGCCGAAAAAGCTAAAAATTTCTCAAATGCTTGAATCTGTTTTGCAATGATTTGTTCCACTTAGTTTTAATAAATCTATCATTCATTGAGCCAATACCTCACGCAACAAACACGTTTTCAGGTTCTAAAAGACTCCGGTAGTACAAACGAGCTGGTGTTGTTGTTATCAAATCAGATAACATCAGTCAACCCCGACCAGCTAGTATCCCTGAGTTGTGCTACTTTGTCCCAGGTCGGAGAAAATACGGGATTATCCATTAGCAGTTGTGTCACTTCTGGTACAGTGTCATCAAATATCATGAAAAAAGTACTATGTTTAACCGTTTGTCTCAATTCCTATCTATAAACATTACTTATTTCTATAAAACTTCTAATGTATGACGTGTCAGGTAATCGAGACGACTGGATCAGGAGAAGGATGGTTCAGTGCTATAAAGACGATAATACCCGGCTTAGTGAGACTTACTGAGGAGAATATATTGGGATCTGCACACGAGGTGGGTGTTGCAATGTTCAGCAAAGCAGATGATATGATAAAACACTTGTAATATCTTTTTGAGAGTACTCTTAAATATTTTGCGTCTAAGTACTCAGTGTTTAAAGCGAATTAATGCGTTACAAAGAGTACTAAGGATTATATATTCGTTATTTTTTATCTAAAACGCAGGCGAATTGTTTTAAAAAGGCCTGGATACATTGGCTTACGCCAAAGATTTTTAAACATGAAAATTCATAACAGAACAACAGAATGATCATTGATTCTTAAAAACATTGTTGTAAATAATTGTGCTGACAAGCGGGAGGGGGGAACAAACACAACGTCTCGCATAGTAATTAAATAGCAATAAGTTGGTGCTAACAGTGGGGAGGAAGTCCCCGCACCTAACGTGACTCCCTCCCCACTGGGAGCACCTTCAACTCCCCGCCGTGCTTGTCCCTTAAAGTAAGGAAATCAAGTGAATTACAAGGGCTTTATATAGCTACTATTTTCATATCAATGTTTCAGTGTGTAATCGCGTTTAGAAGAAAGTAGGTAAATTTGTCTGGGGAAATATCTTTAAGTCAAAACAACGGGACTAGATTCCAATATTTGGGATTTTGCCGCTCAATATTTGGAGCACTAAGCTTAAAATTTGGGCTCATTTAACTTAAAATTTTGCCTCTGATATGACAATCGCTGAATATTTCAGGTTTCTGAGGCGTTACTGTCTCTACTGCTCTGCTTATCTAACTACAAGGAGGGGGCAGCCGCGCTCCAATGGTCCAACATTCAGCGCTTGCTGTGCTTTGCGCAGTTTTACTCAGAGAAATTGGAGAACAGCTCTCAGTTGCAGAGATTGTGGTTTTTGGTCATTCAGATTGTTATCAACATGCTGCAAACTTTAGAGGTTTATAATGGCATACTTTTTTCTATTATCCGGTTCCAATAAATGATAATCACTGAACAATAAGAATTAAGTACATTAGATACCAGACGTACGTGATTACTTTACCAAA
>JH157308.1:48254-66994 GCA_000226015.1 Mnemiopsis leidyi
GAGAGAGAGAGAGAGATTTCTTTGTCTGACGAGGAGGCAGATTAGTAGCGCACTGTGCAGGACAGTGGAATGATTTGCGCAGCTTCGCGAGCACATTGTGAAATATCAGTCAGTGATACGATTGTAGCGATTACTGAATTATTGGGGCTTAGAGAAGGCGGTAAGTATATTGGGACAGATGGTCCAGCGTAGACTTATAACGCTGGGTAATGAAATAAAACTTTTTAAAGACTTACATTATTTACTTTAAAATTATACGTTTATATTATTTTAGAACATGCAAGAATCAATCATGACACATAGACATGCATCATCGAGCTAAGTAAGGGTTCATACCAGATTCAAGTTTGACAGCAGTTTAAGCTTTCATATTTTACCCACCGAAGAAAGTAAAATAACGTGTTCAAATCAGAGCTGGGTTGAATTGTGAATCACAACATAACCAGATTATATCAGTTACACGTGACATGCATCATGGTCAAACGATTACGACGAGGATATTTTCTGGAGAAAATCATGTACCACAAACAATGATAAACCTCAGGTCAAACTTTTTCTTATCAAATAATTTATTTTTCCAGCGTCGAAGTCCTTTTGGTGATGATCTGCAAAACGGATAGAAATAACAGGAAATTTAGAAAGATATTATCTAATGTGCCATTATAATTTCCCGCTAGTGACTTAATTTGAAATTTCACTCATTGGTTCAAAAATTGTTTTTTGAAAAAAAATCAGGAAAGTTTCTACGCTGGTGAGGCCCTAACCGCACAATTTATGAATTACTATGCTGAAGTTGTGATCTTTCATTCAGAACAACTGCACCAATAGATATAAATACTTTGAAATTTCCCGAAAATTACGTAATGACGTAACTCCTAAAAAAATCTAAAGATGACCATAATGCCATTATTTACGGTTCAAACAGTGGTATCATGGTATAGCAGTACGATCCAGCGAATCTCCGGCATGTTTTACACTTCTTTACTCCGCTTGTGACGTAAATAATAGTTCAAACTACTTTGGTTTACTAACGCGACCTAATAACGTCGCGTTAGCTGGTGTAAAATGCCCGAACACCTTGGAATTTGACGTCAGAGATTTTACATCTCTTCAGGAATAACACGTACGTGTGCTCTATAGTATTGTCACTTTGTGAAACTTCTACTTCTTGCTATCTAAGTAGTTTTACAGGCAGAGTCAGTTGAGGACTTGGAAATTACGCAAATTTCGGAAAATTTCAAAGTTTTGATCAGGGATTTAGTGCTGAGTTATAGAAACGATAAGTACGATCTAAATGAACATAGTTCTGATGGTGAATGGTTATTTGTCTATGTTACGGTTGACCAGTTAAATACCTATGCAATTAAAGCTGGATTCCGCTTAACTAGCGGTAGTTATGGTTTTAGAGTAGAAGTTTTACACACAGACAACATGTGGTTTTGATGTAATAATGTAATAATTGTTAGCTAATTGCGAGTGCAAGCAAAGTAAACAATCCGACTTGCTACACTGGTGAGTGTGCTCTTCCATTTCCATATATCGACTATCGACATGTGGTAATTTGCCAATACATTCATGATCGGCAAAGCTTCTTTCAATGTATCAGGTGCAGTGTTCTATAATACTAAGGCCGAACTGCGGTTACCATGACAACTTAATGAACACATGACACATTTTGGACATTCCTATCTGGACTGTACACTGTATCTTTGTATCTAAAATACGATAAGCAAGTCCTTACAGTAAGCAATTTGTTATGAAAGTATGAAATACGAAACGGGAGTCCTAGAAAAATGTTATCCGAAGAGAAGTTTGATAATTTTTCGTTATCGGTCCGCGATTATTGTCAAATCGGAAAACCAAATTTGAAGAAAAATGTAGAAAAAAATTCCACCGAAAAGCTGAAAGCAGCGCCATTGCTCCTACATGTAGACTCAAAGGTAGACCAGGTTTTGTACGAACAATCCCAATTTATCATAACTCTCGTGCTCATTAAGCTCAGTTTACTATGCTTACTACTTTTAAGCTTCATGAGGGAATAATGTGACAATTGTACCAAGTTTTGTGCTAAATGCTATACAATACCATAATCACATCACGAAAAGCATGTTTACTGTATTGTAAGAATTTTATTTAGGCTAAAGAAGATGGAGTAAAGGTAGGCCTAGCCGCATCATTGTCAGCTGTTATAATGCTACATTCAGTCACATCAAGGAAGATGCGGCTGGTCCTTCTCCTCCAAAACAGTAAAAGCAGAGTAAGCTAGCATTATATGCTATAATGGACTTAAAGATCACACAAGGCACGTCCGTACAAGAGAAGTTAGCGTAGCAAGACAAGGTGGAGATATGTAGCGAGATATTATCTAGCGGGTCATTACTCTGGTGAGATCGGTGTCGGTGGAGCTCTATTCTTAGTTTTTTTCCTAAAGAACGTGCCCGTCATCTTGTTCCTCTCGAACGCTTTCCTCAGCGTCGACGGTTCTGGCGACGGTGGCGACGGTGGCGGCGGTGTTTTTTCTTTTTCCGGCGACGGCGCCGGCTTGTCGGGTGACGGAGTTTCGGGGGTGTCAGGCGTTGATTGTCGCTTGGCCGCTCGGTCCCACCACAATTTTATTAATCTAGAATTTCTTTCAGATAACGATTTGAAAAAAATCTAATAAGGAGTGCACTTTGGGAAAATCAAAAATTCATGCGTAGCTCTCATGAACTGGTGCTGAAATCTAGAAATCCAGAACAGAGATAACATCCCGACACTTACAACGGTTTGACGGGAGAAAACTCGATCAAACTTGGCAGCCGCTTACGCCGACTTCCACTCTCGTCGTTGTCAAGTTCGACCTTGTCGCCGTTCTTAATGTCGACTGTTTCGTCTGGCACGAGTACGTTCGAGTTGGAGTCGGAGTTTGTCGGGGATCCGTCCGGAGTCTGAGGGGGGAGGGTTCGTTAGCGGTTATCACGTGACAGATTTTTGTGTTTGTAGGAAAGATATATGAAGTTAGGTACTATCACGTGACAGCTTTATGTGTGTGTATACAGTATATGTGAGATGTACAATGTGTAATATTGTGTGGTGTACTCTAACAAAAACAAATCAAGTTTACGAAAAATGTTTGAAATGATAATATGGCGATTGACTTCTTTTCGTAGATACAATCTCTGTATTGATACTTTTATGTCTATTAGGTAATGAAAGACGGCATATTAGAAACTGGCCTGTGGGCAAATCTACTCTCAAGAGCTTTGAAATTTAATCAAGCTTGAATGTACGCAGACATGCATTTGAATTTCAAAACGCAGCTTTATAAAAGCAATATTTCAACTTAATATAGAGAGGTGTAGAATGTAGATGTAGAAGAGAGCATGTACGCTACATAGCAGGAGCCTGGACTCCGTGCTAGAGGATGTAACTTTACCGCTTATATATAACTCGAAACATGATGTACAGGTATAGATGTATTCAGGAGTTTTAGCGACTAACGATCAGCATACACCGCACGGTAACGTCCCAGAAAAAATAGGGGCATTCAACTTTTAGTGTAGCAGCTGCTTTCTAGACAGCCCACAGTTGCTCACGCGTGAGTCACGTGACCGAGCAAGTCACGTGACGTGGCTGAGTTAGGCGAGCTGACAGCGAACACAATATTTTCCTAGATTACCTCTCCACCAACCATGTATTCAGAGGCTGGACTAGTAGCTCGGGGCTCGTCTATTGTTATCGACAGTAGGTCGTCTAGGTTGCAGTTCTGAGGAAATTAGGGTGTGAATTATTGGGACCGGAGGTACGTGACTATGAGGTGTGACGAGAATGAGTTTATAAGTTAAATCCAAGTCTCCACGCAGAATCCAAACTCTGCTCTAAGAAGAATATATAAAGAAAACAATTTAGTAGGTTTCTCACCCCATCAACTTTTTCCGGGGTCTTTAAGCTAGTTGGAGCAAATTCCAAAAGACCGTCCAGACCATTGTCCTTCTCTGTAGCTTTTTCTAAATATACATTCTGTCAGATTATAATTTAGTTATTTATACATTCTGTCAGATTTATACATTCTGTCAGATTATAATTTACACATTGATTAATACAGTGCGTTTCAATAAAGAGAAAAGTTGAGAACAGCCAAATCGAACATGACGAGGAAGATGGACCACAATCTTCCTCCAAACATGGCCAAAACAAGAACACTCTACCTTGCTCGATTTTGTGTTCATCAAAGAGAGTACGTTTGGTTGTGGGCGGAGTGGACCAGGACGCGACAGAGTCCAGTACGGCCGAGTCGCTTGCACGTTTAGGGGAACTTTTGAAGGAGTCGTCAAACACCGCCCACGCGTCACTGCTATTTGCGCTGTTTTGTTCTGGGGTGAAGAGAGTGGATGTTAGAGTGATCTGAGCTGTGAAAGTAGGAACGATAAGATCACGATGGTTTATCGAAGAGAGTGAAAGGAGAATCGTTTTAAGTTGTTAATCATTCCGGTAAACACTGAACTTTGCAGTGTTCTCACTAAAAAGCGTGTATGTTTCTTCTTTTGAAAGGTAAACAGAGAAGCTACAATGAAGAGGGAGAGGTAAATAATTTTTTATAATTCATTGAGTAAAAGGATCATAATAGAATCAGTTTATGCAATATGTGGCTAACACTCTTTAGAGACGAATAGGTTTTGTGAAGAATTTTTCATCCACTCCAAAATAGTTCTAGATATTTGACATCATTCAACGTCAAAAAACGATCAAGAAATCATCAGGAGTTTGAACTCCATGGGCAGAAAAATATTCCATTTACTTGACTTAGAAACTTGGTCGTATTGCCGAGCAACTACCACTTCTAAGGAAAATTGTTTTTGCGTTACAACGTGTTACACTGTTACGTGTAAAGGAAGAAAAGGTCTAATTAACTGTGGATATTCATGGACCCATTGTTGATTTTATTATTATGCGCCGGGGAAAAAGAAAATGTATACTTCAGAAGTCAATATCAAAAAGCATACGATATACTGCATAGATACAGTATAGATCTAAACTTAATGATAGAGCGAATATCCAAATACAATGTCGAAGATACATGCATACTAAGTACACAGCACTGCATAATTAAAAAGAGATTGCTCTAAAAAATAATACAATATTCAAACGTATCATAACGATACAGAGAACACGGATCAAGACGGATATGATCTAGTTAGCTACGATTGTAAAAGTGCAAGAGAGATTTGGCACAAAGTGAATCAGGAATGTTTGACATTGAAGAAAGAGAGAGAGATATTGACACGCAGTTAACCTGGCACGAGAATGGCGGTTTCCGCAGCCTCAGCTATTGGTTCTGAGAAATATTTCAACCATTTTCAATCTCGTAGATTTGTTATGATGTCATTCTTTCAGCCACAAAACACTCCTTCAAAAGTTCAAAGAACCTATCTAGAAGTTTGAAAATAACATAACAATAGTGGCTCAGTAACTCCCCAATATAATAATCAAATCTACAAAACTTCATACCAGTTGTAAAGTTTCGAGGGGTTGGACGTGGAGAGCTGATGTTCCCAGATACCGACTTAGCACGTGGAGTGTTAAACGTCGTCGGGAACGTCGCCTTGGGCGCCGGCTCCGGGGAAACTGGCAAGTCAACGAGCGAGTGGGAGTAGGCTGAGAAGGGGAGTTGGGTTAGAAATTAGATAAGGAGAGAGGAAGGAGGTGCTTAAAGGGCAAACAAGGCTGAAATAAAGAAACAGGGGAATTTCTGGGATATTGGGTTAACGGTAAGAAATGTAAAACCACTCTTTGGCTCTTTATTGACAGCAATAATTCACAATTTTAAATGAAAGAGCAAAACAGTTAAATTCTTGTAAAACCAGTTATATAACCTTTCTGGTATCATTTCCCCGACAATTGGGCAAAATTTTGATAACTATAACTATGAGACGGCCGCCACCCATCACGCAATGTCATAAACCACTGCCCCCAGCGCATAAAATCCAGAAGTAACCATCGCCGCCATTCCTGCTTGACAGCTGGCAATAAAATGCAGGTAGTTAGCCTTGTGCAACTGACACTTTGTACCACCATTATACCATATCCAGCAAAAATTCACAGTTTGTCAGTAAGCCTGAGCCCTGAACATCATAAAATATTTATAAAGCTTTGCTAATGGGTATCACATCACATGAATGTAACACAAAGATTGGATGAAGGAAAGCCGCGTTACCGCAGAACCGCAGGACAACTGTTATTTATACAGCTTATATATTTAAAGTAGTTTCATGAAGGATCGTTAAATACCCGACAGAGCTTACGATTAACCCTTTAAAGGTGACGCAGATATTCTGGTAAGGTTGGTAAATGATTCTTTAACCAAGCCGAACAAGTTCTACAAGTAATCAAATCAGCCTTGGCACTCTCATTCGCAATCGGTGTCTTTAAATTGCCCAACTCTGCTTCAAGCCAGATAAAATCCAATACAATTTTATCAAGCCTAGGTGCCAAAGCTCTAGATTATAACATTGGTTCTGAGTGCTCATTCTATAATTTCATGTATAACCAACTGATACAAAATATAATGATAAATAATACTTATGCAGAATCTGGTGACGTATCAAGATTTTTTTCTAATTCGAAGCAGGTTCAATAGAACTTCAACAGGTACTATAAAACCTAATTTTGACTCACAATAAGAAGAAAACGGTTTCTATAAACGATTTGATAACGTATAGTTTTAGGTTGGTGTGACCGTTGTCCCCCACGACAGCAAATTTTTCATGTCAGATCACATCTACATCTACGACTGAATCTACTCGTTATTGTCATAACATGAAATGTGAATACCTACGTTCGTGGAACTCGAGTGGAATTCAAAGAAAAAAGTAAAGATCATAGCAAAACCCATCTTTGAGCATAACCAAAATCAGAAAAGTTCGCTTTAAACTAAAAATGCATCCAGATGTTTTAAAAGCAGCACCCTTCAATAGTCAATTAAAATTCAATTTAAATCCGTAGAACTACTAATGAAATACTAGACATAAAACATGAACACCGTATCTGAAGCCACACCCCCTCTGAAAACCACGCAAAAACATAAACTTAGCCGTGCACCCGACACGCAAGAATTCACACGAGATAGAGTATATATAATAAAGCCACCAGCTAGTGCATTATGGTAGCTGTACAGCGGGTAACTGTTACCAGAGTTCGAGGTGAGGTTGTTGCAGGACGCGGAAATGACGCGCGTCCGCCGCGCGAGCGTCGTGCGCTCTCTTGAGTGTGCTGATAAGGTTATTATAACAGTTCAGTAAAACATTAAGCTTACTGAATTTTTGTTCTTACGGAGTACAGAGTAGTTTTAACTTGATAAAACAAACTTCTGTTCTAGATTTAGCTGTTTCCAAGTAGTTTGTTACTGTGAATTTAATATTTGTAGATCCATTTTGATGTGAATAATCTGATTAACATCAGTGGTAAAACCTCGAACTTTTTGTTTTCCTGGTAGCCAGTTAAACCAGTTCTAACATAAGTCTTCACAGAGATCTTCGTTCAACAAAGCCAAGTATAAGAAGGACGTAAACACTCATCTTACAGTCGTTGTGCCAGGTTTAAACTGACCCATGTTAAACACAAGTTTAATACTTGATTGTTAAAAATACAACACGTAATCTCATCCCAAACAGGTTTCTATGTACGTCTTTACGTCTAAATGTTTTCTCTCTTTAGCGGTTGTTAGACCGAGTCCGGGGATACCGTGGTCTGAGATACTGAACTTAAACTCAGATACTAATCCTCTGAAGCAACATTTAATTTCAACACTTTTTGACGGGCGGGTACAGAGCCAGGGTGACTGTCTGCAGTCTGCTCACCTACAGACACCGCTGTTTTTATGAAATCACCGTAATCAGAAACCAAACTTTCATCTAAACGGGGTTTGCACAACCAAAATTCTCAGTAGTTATGTAGTCAGGAGAGTTGTGCCAGCTACTGATCATGCTATTTGGTGAAAGATCTCAGGTCCTGAAACTTGACACCTAGAGATATGCAGGAATTTGATAATTCGATGATTTTGGCGCTATCTAGTTGAGCCACGTCAATACGGTCATCATTCTTTGGCAACGTTAGCCAGTCATATTAATGAAATGCATGACTCGCCAACTATGCAGTTGCAGGACAATGTCTCATTTCAGCGCTGGTATGACTTACAGAACATCGATAATTGGGATTAAATCAATAGGATGGGTTAGGCTTGATTGCATTGTACGATTCCTATAATTACACAGCGCATATATCGAGAAAGGGATATGTCGATTCGCAAGATTCCTAGTGATAGGTGATAAGAGCATTTCCGATACGAATATGATACAATATTATTCACTGACACGATCCAAACACAGTCGCAAACGTGAAACACATGGCACGATGTGAACAAAAACTAAACGTGCAGAGTGGTATAACACTAACTACTACACGTGCAGAGTGGAATAACACTAACTAATACACGTGCAGAGTGGAATAACACTGATTACACGTGCAGAGTGGAATAAAACTTACTACTACACGTACAGAGTGGTATAACACTAACTAATACACGTGCAGAGTGGTATAACACTAATTACTTCACGTGCAGAGTGGTATAACACTAACTAATACACGTGCAGAGTGGAATAACACTGATTACACGTGCAGAGTGGAATAAACTAACTACTACACGTGCAGAGTGGTATAACACTAACTAATACACGTGCAGAGTGGTATAACACTTACTATTACACGTGCAATAATCTAATGCTCACAAGAAGATAGCGGTGTGCTATGACCACTAGTCGGTGTCCGCTCCACGTCCTCGTTGAAAAACACCATGTCAAAGTCGGTAAAAGAAGTAGGTCTAGTCAGGTTAGGTTTGTCAGAAAGAAAGGGGCTGGGTGAGGTAACAGGGGAGCTGAACCTAGGGGAGGCGAGAGGGGACGGTCCCAGAGGGGATCTGCTGATCAGACTTGAGGGACGTCTGGGACGTGATGGGAGCTGGAGCCGGGATGTGATCTTGTCCCGGATATTGTCGGTGAAGGGCTGGGATTTCGGAGGTGGGAGTGTAGCGGAGTTTTGATGTCCTGAAGCTGGAGTTGCAGCTTTGGATTTAGGAGGTTTAACAAAAAACATGGTCGATACGGCTACTTTGATTGGGATCGGACTCGAAAAACTTAAGAGAATTTCGGACATTCCTTAAAGAAATTCCGAATTTATCCAAGTGCTACGGTTGATACTTAGTTATCAAATGTTGGCACAAAAAGGTGACCGTACCGCTGCTAGAACTAGCAGGCCGGAAAGGATTGTAACAGTCTGTCGCTCGTCTCGTCCTCATGTTCACAATCGTCCCCAAATCGTCTGAACTGGACTGTGACGACTCCAGAAACATTCCTGCCAGGTTCGTCTCGGAGTTGGGTCGTGTTTGTGCGAGTGTCTGTCTGTTGGATTGTCGCGGTAGGTCGGGTATTGAGGAAGTTCGGTGTGTCAGTGTGTCATGTCGATCTGCGATTGTGTGTGGGGTTTGTTTTGTGTAATAGTCATTAGCAAACACATAATTTATATAGATTTCATTTCAAAAGACCTCACAGGTACGTAAAATTGTTCTTTTTAGCCATTTTACGGACACTAAAGTTATCAAAAGACATTAGAAGTGTCTCACCGTCAGCTCTAGTTCAAGACAGGACGATATAAAACATAAGTACATGATACTAGTTCATGACAGGTCGTTATAAAACATAAGTACATGATGCTAGTTCAGGACAGGACGTTACAAAACATAAGAACATGATGCTAGTTCAGGACAGGACGTTATAAAACATAAATACATGATGCTAGTTCAGAACAGGACGATATAAAACATAAATACATGATTCTAGTTCAGGATAGGACGATATAAAACATAAGTACATGATGCTAGTTCAGGACAGGACGATATAAAACATAAGTACATGATGCTAGTTCAAGACAGGACGATATAAAACATAAGTACATGATGCTAGTTCAGGACAGGACGATATAAAACATAAGTACATGATACTAGTTCAGGACAGGACGTTATAAAACATAAGAACATGATGCTAGTTCAGGACAGGACGATATAAAACATAAGCACATGATGCTAGTTCAGGACAGGACGTAATAAAACATAAGTACATGATTCAAAAAGATACCTTTTCGGAGTTCAGTACAGGGGCTATAAATAGGGCATCGTTCCGTTGTATTGGATATGAAGTGCTGTCTTCTTAAGATCTTTTGTCTTAATGTTACATTCGACTTGAAAGAACATGCCGACTTGACTTTAAGGATTTGATTCCATGCTTTTTTCCTTTTAGATTTGATTCTAGAGGCTGACCTTGTGCATGGTTGAGGCAGTTCATTATCGACTGCTGTAAAGCGAGGCACATCTACAGTCGCGTGAACGACCGTGCTTTCAATTGTTTGAGAGGATGATTCATCCTGGGAAACTACAAGATCGTGCTCTGAGCTGGTAATAATAACAGTTTCAAACTGAGATAAAGATAACGAACATGGCACTGCGTTATGTGCGATATTCAGTCTGGTGTCGGTGAAGCTTGTACCAGAAAATGTTATATTTTGAAGTGAAGAGTAACGAGTTGGTCTATCTTGGATTGAGGGTGAAGATGAGGTTAATAGTGAGGTTTGTGAGGTTACAGCTGGTAATGAGGGTCGGGTGAGGTGAGCTGAGGAGGTTCTGTGACGTGTGGAGAGGGTGGCAGAGCGGGGTCGCGCCACACCACGTACACCACCACATAGACCTGCAATGTCAGGGTGTGAGTGTGTAGGCTGGGTGGAATGAGATATTGGGGCGATTGAGAAATGCAACGTACCGGATATTTTTCTCTATTTTTAGATGAGGATTGTAATAATGCAATTGCGAATGACGATTAGAGCGAATTGTGTTAGTTTTTCATGACGTTTGATTGCGTCATGAAACTCAATCGAGTTTTATAATCGTTAAGTGCCATATTCGAATTATGCGCTTTTATTAGTGACGTCATCTAATCTTTCGATATTCAAATAAAAGTAATTTAACTAGGCGAGAGCATTTAAGCTAAATTCCATCGATTAATTTTATGGCACTATGACGACTGAAGAGTGCAGGTTAATGAACATTCAACAGTCACTGTACCCAAATAAGGCTCACCCTTTCGACTAAGACCATAAAGCATTTTATGTGGTACAAAATTTAATGGAATTTCTTTTGGTAGTATCTCAGTAACTCCGGTGTCCTTGCGCAATTGGAGTGATACCAATAGGTACAAAATAACGTACCAACACTAGCAACATGCCTGAATAAGGCGACGACAAATTTCTATTTTCTATAACGATGTAATAGATTTAGAGGGAGGAGGCCATGGTTGCTATCTCATCCTGGTCAGATCTTGCAGTGTCGCAACATTACTCACTTTCTTTTGACAAAACGACCTTATTACCTTCAAAGAAATTTCTTGAAATGTTCTATTTATGGAAATATAAAATCGCTTTATGAAAGATCTGACTAAAATTGTCTCCAAAGACAAAATACCAAAATTGCGCCATACCCACTACGCAAATCCTCACCTGAGAATAGTTGAGGGTTGTGTGTTTTGGAGCGGTCCCGGTGGAGGGTGTTGGGAGACAGACAAGATAACGTCAACTTTTCTGTCGCTTTCCGGAGTTCCTCTTCCGTCGCTACTTCCGGAGTACCGCCCTGCTCCGTCGTGTTCCGGATCTTGATGGTCCGGACCTGGGTGGAGTGACCGGTAAATGTAAAGTTTTTTTGCGGTAAATGAGGGAGTGTAGATGTGTCTGACTAATCGATTTTGTAGGAATTCTAGTAGGGTTTCTCCGTCATTCCGAGATTAAAATCAAGCTATTATACAGCACAGTATTATATAACAAAGTACCGTATCTTAATATGGCGGGGTCACGGTTATATGACTTAACTGGTTTACTTATTATTATTTACTGATTGAATAAAGTTAACATTTCAACATCACAACAGTATGCAACTTATAACTTATGAACAGCACTATCAAATCGTGTCCCCCTTTTTGGATTCGCACTGTCAAAGATTGGTGCATGTGTAGTATAAAAGCAAATTTTATTGGCCGTGAGCCAGATTACTTTCTTGGTATAATGAACGAGCACCGAGAAACGTTTTCTTATAAAAAAGGAAATAAATTCCCACTCATGTATTTATCCCACAATAACGCTACCGTGATTACTCTGCACTCCCATTTAGCTGTTGCCGGAAAAATTAATTAGTGGACCGTTTACACGTCGAGGTAGATGATTTTCTGAGATAAGGATCTCAATAATTCACATACGTGGACACACAGCACACACATGTTTCTCTGGGCATGTTCAATTAGAGCTCTTCCAGATAACTTCAGAAAAATTTGAGAAATGTTCACATTACAAGTTGAGAGGCCTGGTCAAAAAGGTTATCAGTTCACGGTATTAGCGACTTTGTAAGGCTTGTTACCGTTATGAGTCACATAACTAGCATAACATACCTACTTAACCGCTCTCGTGAGGATTTCTAGAACCATAATTGGTATTGGCAATGCCTGCACTACAGTACAAGAAATCCCGATTCCCGAAACTTAACTAGTAACACCTCACCTTGGCGGTAAGACCGTCCTCGTCACTGTCGTCGTCCCCCTCCGCCTCGTCGTCGTCACTACTGAAGTAGGCGGTCCCGTGCCGCTCGTAGAAGTCCTGCTCACTGCGGTGTCCGGCACTGTCGTGCTCTGAGGTGGACTTCTCCGACACGTCGTCAACTCCGTTCTCCTGGTCCTCTGTTTTACTGACAGAGTGTGTGGTTTGGTAAGTTGTAATGTGTGATTTTGTAAGTTCACTGTGTAATTTTGTAATACACTGTTTTGTTCTGTAAGTGCACTGTGTCAGTTTGTAAGTTTACTGTGTCAGTTTGTAGTCGTACACTGTACAGTTGTGATATTTGGAACTTATCAAAGGATAAGTAATTATAAACTCTAAGGAAATTAAAAGTTTTGAGTACGACTTATCAGCTTATTGGTAAATTAAGAAGAGCAGGTTACAATTCCGAAACAAGAAAGTAAAAACAAAACAAGATTAAACAGGAAATAAAAAGTACCTATCAATACTCTTGTTATCACCCTCGTTCTTATTCTTTGGCTTCTTCGTCTTCTTGATCATCTTCCGGAACTGTTTCAACCCGACGTTAACATTGGACATGGCCAGAGTCATGGAGTTCATGTTGGGAGGTGTAGGGTTGGTGGTGTTGGAGGAGGCGGTAGTTGCTGTGGTGGTGTTGTGAACGTTCGGGATAGAGTTTACTGATCCACTGTCACTGAGGGGAGGGATGGTTTTAGTTGTGGTTTGTGGTAGATAAGGAGTGGGGCAGTGTCAGGGCAATGTTGTAAAGTTGTAAGTAAGAACATCACAGGTTTCTTGAGTTATGACTAAACATAATTTTAGAAGTATGACAACTATGTACATTTTTGGTCGGGTCAGTAAGCAACTAAGATAAGAGGTTAACCGCATATTGCAATTATTTCCAAATAAGGACATAGGACACGTTCTGTCCAAATAAGGACACAAACTACTTATTCTGTTGAAGTAATACAAAATAGAACCTTGGACTTCTTTGTTTATCACAGTATAGAGTTACTGCCTCCTGGTAAATCTAATGTTTGTGAATATCAGGTTACTTCATCAGTGACAAACATTGTTATCATAACATCTGGTGAACAAAATCGGACGGAACCCAAGTTCGGATACTCATTCTCTTTGGTACAGATCAACGGTAACAGTGTTACTGCTAATTACACACTCTTTGATCACCAAATTGCGTTTACATTGTAAACTTTACAACCTAATATGATCTTGGCAGTATGTGATAATATAACACCAGCACAACATATATTTACACATCAGATCGGGTGTTGATCTTATTGTTTTTGATCGATTTACACATAAATACCACACTCAATTAAGAGATAATAACAAAGCTCAGTATTGGAATGATTCGATCGTGACACGACAGTTGATGAAATATCAATCAATTGGTTAATTACAGTAACAAGCAAATGTAAAATTGCATCGATTCTTCATTAAAATAATGTTCGACCGAAACTCTAAACTCTAAATCATTTAATAAAAATAGAGTCACGTTCGGATTAAATCGGACAAAAACACATGACACTGGTATAGATAATATTTTACATCGACACTAAATCAGGTCCATCACAAGAACAGAGGTACCTCTGAGGACCCATCACATCCTCTTCATCATCTCCAATAGTGATCCTCACAATCCTGGAGGCAGACTTGTTGCTGGACACTGTCGAGATGGAGTACTCCGAGTCTTGTCTCTCTATTGCTGGCGAGTCTAGTCCTATCAGAAGTAGCTCAGTCGGGGATTTAGGGGACAGTGGGCTGGAGGGAGACAGTGGGGTGTCTCCAGAAAGTGGGGTTGAGAAAGCTTGAGATCGTTTAGGGATTCCAGGAGCAGATCTGTCCTTGCTGCGTCGGAGTTTGTTGGGACGGGCACCGAGACTTTTGGAGCGGGGAGCGAATGTAGGACTTCCAGCAGGAGTTGGAGTTTTTACGTTCTTCAGGAGGTCTAAAACTTGTGTTCCTCTAAAATGTTGCTAATTTTAAGGGGGTCTAGAACTTGTGTTCTTCTAAATGCTGCGAGTGTTTGGGTCATCACCTAATTTATAATTCGATGAACTTAAGTTATTTCATTTTGTTACGGCGTGAGCTAAATTCAGTATGAAAATCGCGCAGTGTTGAAAAATTTATATGTATTGCCAACTTAAACAATTACGTAGCTGTTTACTGGGAGTGAAGGTGAAATGATTGACCAAATCCTGTTTAACAACGATGACGTTCTGCACACCCAAGTTGACCCTCTACTATAAGCAAAACTTAAAGTGCATTAACGGAAGAAGTTGCCAAGTAAGTTCCGTAAACTAGGATGAACTTCGTCACTCTTCCCGCACACCCCCACTCACAACCCTCACAAACACGTCCGTATGGCGGTGAGATTCTGTATCTCTGTGGAGATGCGGAGCGCGGTAAAGATTCCCGGTGTTTGTGGCTTCCTACCTCCTACTGTTACGGAACATGAGGTAAGTGTCTAGCCTAGCCCAATGTTCGGGTGAGATGTATATAAAACTTAGATCAAGGACCAGGTCATCGTCAGTCTTGTTCTGTTACTTTTGAAACTGATTTCTGTTTTTTAAGCTCCGTGCTGTTGGCTGGAACTCAATTTTATTGAATCAATTATCAATTGATTGATTAAAATTCTTATCTTTAAATCAATCTATTTACATCAAGTCCCTAATTTTGCGTTCTTAACAAAAGAAATATATTCAGCAAGATGTTTCTGCCACTGGTTTTAACCCTCGCTAGCCCTGCCTTGTCAGCTGTCCTAGACCCTTCCCTTACCGAATGGAGGCTTCTAAAATCTAACGAAGAGCGAGTTCTCTTTCCTCTCAGAGACTACATACTGGAAGTCAAATCCTTCCTTCCCGACGTGTACGACACTGATCCTCCCTACGGAGACCTGTTCAGGACTGACAAACCCACCACCATGATGATGATACTCCACGCTGGAAACTGGGACAACAAAGTCGGACGTCTCGTCTGGAACACCATCAAGTACGACAGAGGGTTTGACGTGAATATCGAGGAGTGTAATGCCAGGTACCAGGCGTACCGGAGTTTCCCTGCTGGAGGGAAGAAGGAGCAGATCTGGGCCTGGAACTTCAACCAGGACGAAGTAGAACTGACATGTGACGGAGAGGTACAGTACATCCAACACTTTGACGAGGGGGATGTAAACCCCAGAAAACCTGGCCTACCTGAGAAATGTAGAGCTTTAGGAGACGCCGAGGTGGACAGGATTATTTTCAGACACATGGAGGGATACTACCTCAGGGGAGTACCCAGACAAGAGGAAAAGAAGGAAACGACCCCAGTACCAGTACACTTGACCACAGCAGGTATGCTAACCACCACTCTAGAACCGGAGATAGACAGTATCATCTACAACAAGGTGTACCCGACCTGTGACTGTTGGACACCTCAGTGTGGGTACTGTACCAACCTGGAGTGTACCGTCCAACAGGACTTAGCTACCTCAGACCGGGGCATCACCGTCACCTCCACTCTAAAGAGAAGAAAACTTAACTCTATCGTCCTGTATGACAAGCAGGGAGAGGAGATAGGGAAGTTTCAGTGGAATCTGAGAGGAATCTGGCTATCAGGATGTATCCAGTGTTTGACACCAGGGGAGTTAAGACGAGCACGATTAGTAGACAGACCTACCACCTGGAGTTTCTCCATCAGGGACGGTGTGGTGAGGATCACCATTAACGACGAGTGTCTATATGAGCAAGAGTTGGTGGGGGAGTGTAAGGAGAGGTACGGGAAGGCAGCCAGGTTTGCCTTCTATGATATGGAGTGTGAGAACACCTTTGTCTATAGGAGGAGTGAGATGGAAGCTGGAGAGAGGATAACACCTGATTGTGCTGGGTCCTGTCCTCAGCAGTGAGGGAGAGAGGGTTTCTTTGGTTTAAGAGTGAGGTAGAGCATTTTTAGAGTGGGGTAGAGCATTTTTAAAATTTTGAGAAAGACGTGTTATCGATCTGTAATCCGTGTTGAAGTACGGATTTTTTTAACATATAGTACTTTTTACTTTTAATAATGCTACAAAATTTTGTTCATTAATATTGATTATATTTCATTTTTAACTGACAATATATCGTCAACTCCCATTAATTTCGTTAAGATACGGTGTACACATTTTCCTCTGCAAGCATTGCCCGCTGGTTATCCACCATTTCTCGGCAAGTCAATAACACTAGACCGTAACCCTCATTGAAATACCATCTTCTTACGACGTTTTCCAAACATCTAACTACTTCCATCTTCCATTTATCGACATTTTCCAAACATCTAACTACTTCCATCCTCCATCTATCGTCGTTTTCCAAACATCTAACTACTTCAAGCTGTCTCTAATTTTGTGAAACAGAAACAAGACTCCGATGCCCAACTTACCAGTCAAGACTGGGTCGAGGATCTTGCAGGCGCTACGTAACCTATTAAAGTCGAATTAAGATAATTTATCTGTATGTTACGTTGCTTTGAACTGGCTGAGTAATACGAATTTACTTGTGGTTGAACTGGGGACTAAAAACTTTCATTAATTAAAATCTGTCTGCAGCGGCACCATTTTACCTCAGTTTTCATGGCAAAGCAAATGTTACTGTATTGCAAAGCTGGAAAGGTTCGTTTTCACAAGAACATATTGCAGCAGAAATGTCTTAATGAACAGCATGAGCAAGCCATAATGACGTCGACGGTACAATACATTCTGTACAATACACATACTCTCAGCTCAATATGTAGTAAGGTTATTATTATACAGACAGTACGCAGTAGATTTTACACAAGCTAGGTGTAGGTTAGTGCGATACCAGCAATTAGAAGATGATCATCAGCTCTCCCGCCCATTCCGTGTACATATAATCGTCTGTACGTGTGTACTTGCCACGCCTGGTTGTCAAACTGACTAACTAGAACAACCGTCACCGTCTACACTAGCACCCGGATCAACCACAAAGATTAGATCTGATCAGCCTGGTTTCTGCTGATAATATTTATATTCATAACAAAAAACATTTCCACGTGTTCGATATCTTTGCTCAGTTAAAACTGGCTTCCCTTCCCGTCAAGCAGGTATTCTGCTGAATTAAAGACATAAAAACGTGGGGGTAATGTGTAGACTTCTCATTGTATTGTTCTTTCTAAAGTTATACATTTCACCTCAATTTTTTGATGAAGTGCTACTCCAACAATTGCGCTGAAATTCCGTAGAAGGACGATAAAGACAGCAGATTCTACCAAAATTTGAAAGTAGACAAAGAAAGATCGAGTTCTATAAAGAGGTGCAGGAAAGGATGAGGCTGACTTAACACCACTGTACAGTGTATGGGACAATATCGGACTAACTATAATTACGTTAAATTCATCTCTTGGCTCAAGGACAGAGTCAATTAAAAACCGGGTTGGTTCACGTTGTTATGATCAAGGTTGATGAGGTGCTGCAAACAATGAGGTGATGCAAATATTGAGGTGATGCAAATATTGAGGTGATGCAAATATTGAGGTGATGCAAATATTGAGGTGATGCACATATTGAGGTGATGCAAATATTGAGGTGATGCAAATAATGAGGTTACTGAAGTTTAACTAGACTGGACTAGGAGGACAGTTAGGTTCAGTACTGCAGTTGGAGTGATTTTCACGACGACTGACATGTCTGTGTAAGGTGTAGCTAGTTGAACTTGCACAAAACTTACAAAACACCGTCTACCATGCCAATTTTCAAAATAATATGCAATATGCAATATGCAATATGCACCATGATATCCAGCACTTCAAATCTCCTCTAGTAAACATGGTCTTACTCTAAACTGTAATCAGCTTTCTACTGAAGGATAATCGTAATCTCGTCAGCCACTTCTATATAATGATAATTGCTAATCCAGGGCCCAAGATCTCCTAACTATGGTCACTCTACACCCCCCTCTGATCCAGTCCCCAACAAGCTCTCCTCTGATCCAGTCTCCTACAAGCTCTCCTCTGATCCAGTCTCCTACAAGCTCTCTCTCTCCCTCACTCTCTCTCTCTCTCTCNCTCNCTCTCTCTCTCTCTCTCTCTCTCTCTCTCTCTCTCTCTCTCTC
>JH157325.1:8421-27762 GCA_000226015.1 Mnemiopsis leidyi
TTTAGGTTTATCATTATGGCATGCATGCTCTTCCTTCCTATCTAAGGTTTTTGTTGGACGATTCGTCACTGCTTCTAAGAACCTACTCCATCTGAATATCCCGACTTCGATCACAACTTGTGGCATTATGACTCTGATGCTCTGCAACCTTCTGCTCCTCGCGGCTCGCACTGACCTTAATGCTTGTACTCTGGCTTGTCCCGCAGTCTTCTTAAATTCTTTCCTTCCGCTGATGACCTTGCTCCTCCTGCAATCTTTCCAGATCCACCAGCAGTCTTCAAGGATCCCCTCGCTGACAACCCTGCTCCTCGGGCCCTCTTCCAGGATTCTCCTGTTTCTCTTGCCATCTTTCCGGATCCTCCCCCTCCTGTTGATGACCTTGATTCATCTCTGGCTAAAGCCCCAGCTCTTCCTCAAGCTCCTCCCCTCTTCTTACCGGGCCCTCCCCTCCTCCCGCTGAAGCCGCTTCAGCGGGAGGAGGGGAGGGCCCGGTAAGAAGTGAAGTGAAGCCCCGACTCACCCTCAACCGCCTCCCGCTGACTCCTCGGTTCTATGTTTATCTCCTCCTGCTTGCATTGCTCCGGCTGCTCCCTCTGCTCAAACAACTTGGATTGCTCTGGATGCTCCTCCTTCTCAGATTACTCCGGCTGGCAGCTGCTGACCTTTTGCTCAGACTGCTCCGGCTGCTCCTCCTGCCCAGTTAAGTGACAGAAATTTGAAAAGTTGCTAGGAATCCAAAAAGTTAGTTTACATTTTGATCGGTATCAAAGCCTAATTTTGGCTGACAGAGAACAAGAGCATGTATATAAATGCCGTTTGGGCATATTCAATATTGGAAGGTTAAATAGTCTTATATGAACATATTACCATAACCATAGTCTGATATGAACATGTTAAGAAAAGAGGTGCTCGAACTTGATCGCAATGCAAATCTACCTCTACACCACGTGATTGCATCTTTTATGAATGTGTGTCACTATTGGCTAGTTGTTGGACTAGTCCATCCCTTGGGAGCCTAGAGATGTGGAACCCCCTCTTCAAGATTAAACTTAATCCAGAACTCGCTTAAAAATAATCAAATCTCTCAAATACACTTTTAAGTATATTTTCAAAATATCTTACATTTTTTCTTAAAATGATATAATCTTACAGAATTGCCATGTCACAAGATTATACAATTAAATAACAATCAGTTGTATTTTAAAGTTTATCACTATATTCATAAACAGAAACTTATTACAAGTTTTTATTCGACTGTGTTAATAAATATCTATTACATTGTTTTACTTTCAGAACAAAAATAACAGATCTGGACTTTAAATGATTTCTTTCAACACATACTGTACTTTAGTCAAAGTCGAACATTGTTCACTCTTTACTAAGTTTACAAATTCGCTATAGAAAATAAACTGATTAGTTGAATTGAAAAGGAACTTGCAGTGTGAGATGACATTCTTAACTAGCTACTTACTAGTTTTATTGTTGTTTGTTTCTTAATTCAGCATAAGTTTATGATTGACCATTTGATTATCTAACGCATATCCCAGAGTGTGTTGGCTGCGTTGCTTAGAAGGGTCTACTATCCAATGCGACATAATAGATTTTTGTTATGCATTAACACAGATTCATAATTGCGCAGTGTAGGTTATAATTGATTGGATTAGATAAAATTGATCTAAAGTATGACAAGGCAGATCAATGCAATCTTAACAAAGCAACCCTTGCATTACATTTACTCGAATAGTCATTAATCAGCATTCTGGATTAAAATTAACTTACATTACTGCAGTATCTAGGCCACATAAAATAGCGATTCTTAATTATGTCTATTTCTCACGTATTACATACTTCTATTATCAAGTTCGCCCGCTTCTCTTTCAGTATCACTATGAGTATGAACCATGAGAAATGTGAGTTGAAATAACTTATTTAACTCATCTTGTCAAACTTAATTGTACTAGCTAGAAGTTGTCTTCACAAAAACGTGAGGATACTAAATTGTGATTACCAATGTCAATCGTCATCAGAAATATGCTGGAAATTTTACCAAGCGGCATGGGAAAAGGTATTTATACTACTGTTACAAAACTATTGTCTATATTACTATTTATAGTTAAAAATACACCATATCGAATCTAATGTACGCAGATTGATATTGCTAGTATGTTAATGTAAGTGTTAAGGTAGAGTTGTAACTAAAAGATGAATGGAAATCTTTAGCGTCCGCCTGAGACCCAACATATCGGGCGCAATACTTGTTGAAACTATACAGTTGTAACTTATGTGTATAACAGTGATCATGCAAATTATCTAACTAACACTTACATTTACCATTTCTTAGATAAGGTCAACAAAGCGTCTGTGTAATTACAGTAGAGCTGGATGTAGAGGTATAAGTACTTCAAACACTGTCCAAAATGAGAAGACACCACTAGTCAGTGATGTTCCTGAAAAGGCTGTGACTAGTCTCAGAGACCTTGCTGATGTTGATATCAGTCAAGCGGCATTGGAAGCTGGATCAAGTTTGTAGTATTTAATTATTTACCTGCTGAATGTCAGTTTTATGAGGAGTCAGCAACTTTGTTGGTCTTTTTAGACTCGAAAAGGAACTTTTCTTTCAATATTTGAAACTGATATGTTCTTATCTATCAACTCTATAAATTTGAGCTTATTTCTAACTTAAGTCGTTGTAATTGTTTAAAACTACACTGGTGAAATTTTGTCAGACAGTGGACTAGCCTTTATTGGGAACAATGTGATGGGGGCTTTCAAGTGGATAACTGGCTGGCTTCCAAGTTTTGGTAAAAGTGAGGTGGTCTGGAGTGATGTTGTGACACCTAAAGTAACCCACTTTTACATACCTTCTATATACGAGGCTGTCCAGGTATAGTACCTAAACTAACCCATTTTCACATAGCTTCTATATAGGAGTCAATCTATGTATCTTAACTTACCCATTTTTACATGCCTTTTAGTTTATATTCGTGAGTACTAGGTACCCACTCCTGTCTTATTCAACTTTTTAGAACCATGATGGTTGATACCATGCTGCAAAATGTTAACAGTCAGTTACAACAATCAAATTATATAATGTAGGTATAGTAACTATATCAATTATGCCAAACAACCTACTTCTAATATATTAGATAATATTAAAGAATATTTCATAATACAACTCTTCAACATCAACAACTAGTGTTAAATCACAATACAAACTACTATCAACTTCAAAAATGATAACGATATAAAAAGGATAATATTTTAAGCTACAAAATATAGTCTTATATGATATTTATTTAAGTATTATTGATGATCAAATTAACTTTTTGCCTATCCAGTAAACCTCTCACTCTTATGCCCTTAAGACTATTTTATGTATTTAATTTGAAAATTGAACTCTTATTAAATTGGACCATTTATTACACTACAGACTGTCGTATTATATGATATTAATCTATCAAAATTAGAATGTTATTTTATAGCTAAGCTATGTACAAAACAAATGGTTTGAAGGTCAATCGAAATTTTTAAAGCTTACTGAGAGCTGTCTATAAAATTGTTTGAGTAATTGAACAGTTTTAATACAGCAGGTTCTAACTTTATCATAAGAATTTAACTTTAAATCACTAATTCAAAAACAAATTAAGAATTTCAAGACTTATTTTGAAGTAGTTTTGTTCCATAAATAGTAACATATCGTCTCTCAGAACTACACAGGAGCTCCATGGATTGTTGTTATTGGGGTTGGAACACTGACACTAAGAGCTATCCTTCTTCCTTTAACCAGGTAAAATTTTGTCATTTGTGGAGAATGTAAATATGTATGGGGGTGAAATCTACTAGTTGCTAATGCAGAGGGAGTGCAATTTGGAAATTGGACACAACAGAGTTTATAATGGAACAGCAAAATGGTATTGCTTGTTTATTTGATTCGAATTGTGTGACGCAATCAACATGATAAAGTACATGTTGCAGAACTGACCGTAAAAACTTTTGCAGACTATAATAATATCAACTTTACTAACGAAACCTGATATTTTACAAATTAAAAATCCCTTATTCTCAGGCGAACCATGAAAATGCCATATCTAACAACGAGCTTTGTTCCTAAACACCGGTCTTACGGGGAATTCGCTAAGTTATTAAAACAGAGTAGACAAACAGAGCTGGTAAGTTATCTTCTAAATTTAAATGATATGTTTTTGTTTTTTCTATCAGAAATCAATTTTTGCTATCAAATGGCGTATTTTAAATTTTGATACAAGGATTTACTTCCCCAGCATCAAAAAGTGATGAAGTGGCAGCAGAACCTAGCTGGAGAAAAGAATGGCGGTTCTACACTGATGTCGTTTTTCGCTTCTGGATTTATTATGGTGACGATTAATCGAGGTTTACGTCATCTGAGTCGTGTTACAGTAAGTTTTTAACCGGGGATCAAAATTCTGCCCGAATAGCAAGAAATGAAGTTTGTGCTCTCACAATACCCAACAGAAAATCATGATCGTTAAACACCTGACAAGCTCTGGACAGTTTTTGACATGTTTGTTTCAGCCACTTATGGAGGGAGGGGTTGGTCCATTTCTAGACATGACAGTAAACAGTAACGCGAGTGTTGGTTTCTACTTTCTACCAATCTGTGTGGTTGCTGGACTCTTCACCAATCTCCATGTTTGTTGCTATTTCCATGTGCCATATTCAGAGTTTAGGCTTATCCGAGGCCTTATAAAAATTTGATGGATACTGAATCTGAGTCAATTTACAAAGTTCCGTTGGTCTCTTATAACACAAAAATGGAACTTGATTTATCGATAACTTAATTTCGACTGAACTTGAATAAAATTGACTTATTCTGTCAAACTGCAATTTATCATCTTCCAGATGAATATTAGAAAACAGAAGTGGTACAACCCTAGATTAGCAGTAGTCATAGTGCCAGTGGGAGGAATCTTCGCCTTTTTCATCGGCAAAATATCTGTGGTATGTTTTCATGTCACTCATTTTATCTGCATATTTTTCTTTTACACTTTGTAAGTTTTGATTAAAGCACATTTTTCATTGCAAATCATTTCTCATTTTTATTCTTACTATCATCAGTACATTCTTCAGACTTTGTGTTTGCATTACGCCATATCCTCCTGGTGTTCAGCTGCACTAACGATAGTTCAACACACAAACCACGAACTACTGAAACTACCTCCACCGCTCAAAGTTGCTACCCCAAGAGAAACTATCAGGCTAACCGAGGACCGTCAAAGATCTGCCGAAACTGCCAGCTCCACTTCTATATATTCTGCTTCAGACAGTGAAAAGTTGGATTTCACAGTCGAAGATTTGTCTGGAATTTCACCAAAAACCTTCCAGCATCACGATCAGAAATCGGAAGAGGAATTTTTGAAAGAGCTGACCGGCAAACATTTAGATGCGGTCCAATCGGGGCCCACTAAATTTGATACTCCATACACACCGATTTTTAAGTTGGGTCAGTACAAGGAGATAGAAGATGGCTCTGATACTCAAACTGTAGTTGAAGACAACTTTCCATCTCCACCACCAGCCCCGGGAATGCTTCAAAGGGCTCAAAGTTCGTAATTTTGAATGCAGTTTTTTCATTAGTTAATCAGAATTATTGATTGGCGCATTTAGTGTTCACTTTATGCGAAACAAAGGAGCCTCAAAGTTCGAATCTAAAGCGTAGGTCGTGTGCTTGAAATTTATGATATTATTGACATATTCCTGTTTCATATCTTAGGTTTATGCTTTTTAAATGGTTTTAAAATGCCTGCAGGTTCCGTACCGAAGTTCCAGTTTAGAAAAAGATTTATGGCCTGGTATTATCGGTAATTTCACATATATTTTACTATAAGTAGTTGAAACTTTTTCCGATATCTTTAATATGATTCTTCTTTTCATAAAAACCGTTGGCTGAAATCAAATGTATTAGAAAAATAAAACCTTATGTAATTCAGACAAAAACTAATGAGGCACGGAAAGAAAGGCAAAATGACCTTGTTCCTTGAAGACGCTCCCCAGGAAATGAACTTCGTCAGAGACTCTGTCGAATTGACGACAAAGGTAAAAGTTATATCTTAGACAAAAATCATGGTTCACCTATTTAGACAAGACTAATTGCAGCTCAAAAATACGATTATGAATTATCATCATATCATTCATTCAAAGAGTCATCGCGCTCACAGCTGATCAAAATGAGAAAAAACAATAAAAACCGCTCATCATAACGTGTTAATTATCGTGAAGAGATCATGTCCTGTGTGTTATAAATGAATAACAAAACCATTATAGGAACAATAAACATACAGTCATCCCCCGATTTACTGGGCTTTTCGGGGGAAAGCATAAATGCACGGTAAATTGGGGGACCCGGTAAATCGGGGGAGCGCCATTTGTGGCCCGAAATTGGGTCTAAATTGTATCTCATAAGTCTATATACCGTCTTATGTGTCTATATACCGTCCTTTTGTCATTGGAACAATGTTAAATAAGTTAAATGTGTTAGTCCGACTGTATTACATAGTTTTGACAACAACATTTAACAGTTGCCTTGGAAATACCGGAGTTTGTACTGGGTCTAATATTGTTCAAGAGCTTAGTATGATTCCTTATGTTAAATATAGTGCATCACATGAAACTACTTTTTTCCTTTCACCACTGCACACTACAACATGAAACGATCCAACAGCAAAGTTTTAAAAAAGTTTGAAAAAAACTTTTAGCTCAAATTTCGGGTAAAATTTCGGGGGAAAGGAATGAGGCCCGGTAAATCGGGGGACCCAGGGGATGACTGTATCTTGCAAAAGTTCAGTAAAATGCACTTGCAAAACAGGTGGTCATGTGATTGAGTAATTGTTTAGAAGATGAATTGCTACAGTCTACGTCATTTTTCTTTGATTTACAGCAAACCAGCTCTTTTTAAGATTATTAAGTGTTGGTCAACTAAAACTTTAATTCAATGTTAATCTTTAGGTTACCCCTGGACTGAAGAGATATGTTTTACGAAGACAATATCCCATGAATACGCTGGAAGAAATGGAGCGCAAAGTCTCGTACATCGAACGAGTACAAAATCAGCGGTGGTGAACCTTTTAGTGAATCATCTCACAATAAGTTATTTGGAATACATTCGAGACCATTTTTCGGAGAGACTCTTAGGACAATCCAATTTTTAAATGCCTAATAAGTTACTTGCCTGGATATATACGTACGTTTTTTTGTACGTTTTGGTACCTTCGTACGTTTGGACACTCAACTGTTGGTAGCATTAACGTTTTCCTTTAAGCTCTGAGCGGGTCACTTGTTTTCAGTTTGCAGGTTTGATGACAGCCATTCAAAGTACGAACATCTTATTTTAGGGACACGGGAAACCAGATGTGATATTCTAGAACGGTCTACCCAAGAATTTTGTGCGCGGTGGCGAAACTTTTTTATCATTATGCGCACTATCCTTATTGCTATAAAAAGTCACGGTCGTCCTTTTTATGCATTGAAATGACTGAATCGCCAACTGAAGTGTAACTTCATTCACGGATTCATAGACAGTCTTTAGTTTTATCTAAATAAGTTATGTTGCCTCTTAAATGTTACTTGAATTTTAAAATGCACCAAGCTTTCTTAATGAAGGAGCACTCGCGGTTTCCTAGAAAAGTCGCTGGTCCTCGAAAAAAGTGATACGTTTGCTTTGGCCAGATACGATGGTAGATTTATGAAGGAGTAACAGTCGTTCTCTTGTAACATTCTTCCCATGCAATCAATTCCAATTGTCATCCTTTTCCCATTGCACTGCTCACAGATATCTTTTAAGGCGGGGTTGTCTTACCAAAGGGGTGTTAGCTGTCAACTCTGATTTCCGTGTCCCTAAGGATATTTGCTATTTGGGCATTGTTGTCGCCTAAACTAGGCCTTTCTTTATCTTCAGTAATGATCAGATGCAATCGTGTGGCTTTGCTTTGTTAGACAAATACTTATATTTTTACTCTAATTTATTAAACTTATTTAAGTCCTTTGCTAGCTACTGTACCTATTCTTCGTTGTACCTTCTATCCGTCTTACCTTTATCTGCTTAGCTTAGCTCATTCCAAGTAAAGTTTCAAATATCAGACATGAATGTGACCAGAATCTGAATTTAAACTGTATTCCTCAAATTTATCTACTAACATTTCCTACACAAATTAGAGAAAGATGAACACAATGACCACCGAAAATCATGTTACCGGAGATGTCAACGGTTACAAGGTCACCAGAGTTACGAGATGTCGTAGGGCTCCACTTGTCAACATCAGCAACAATCAGAGAAACGACGCTGTATTGAAGAAGCCGAAGAAATCAATTGTGAGCCCTGTGTCAAAGCAGTATGATTCATCTAAAGAGGAATCTTATATTGGAGATGTTTTAAGTTATTTGATCAACTTTGAACGATCCATGAAGGTTTGCCCTTATTATATGGACAAGCAGCATGATCTTAAGCCTGTGATGAGGTCCATTCTTGTTGATTGGATAATTCAAGCATGCACCAAATTTAAATTGACAGATGAGACGCAGTACTATACTATCCAGTACATTGATCGTTTTCTGACGGTCGAGTTAATTGAAAGGTCTGATCTGCAGCTTGTTGGTATTGGTGCTATTTTCGTTGCATGTAAATTCGAGGAAATCTGTGTTCCCAGCATGAGTGATCTCTGCTATATTACTGAGGATACATACACTCCTAAGGTATGCCTCCGCCTGCTTTTTTGATTTTCACATAAAATGTACACAACGATAAAACACAAAATTGAAAAGAGCACGCCTTTTAAATCAATAAAAATATAATATCCTTTAAGTCTAGTATCTCAGCCAATTTAAACTTCAGGAGCTAGAGAGGATGGAGAGCAAGATGTTGAAAGCCCTCGACTACGATCTAGGATTCCCGACAGCGATACAATTCCTGAGATACATTGTGAAAGTCTTCTCATGTTCCCGTCAGCAGTACTATTGCGGGAAGTTTCTCTGTGAACTCATGTCAGTCAGCTACGCTTCTCTTCAGTGGAAACCGTCCGAAATTGCGGTTTCTTCTCTTGACATCCACAATGAAGTGAACACTTTTGTACCTGCGCTAAGGCAACTTCACTGCATTAATTTCGATGACGGTACGATAGCGGAATGTAAACGTTTCATCCGAAACACAATTTTAAACGAGGATCTCTCAGAGTACGTCACAGTTTTTACCAAATACGAAAGTGTCTATAAAAAACTAAAATCAGATCTTAAGTAAGTATTTTTATTGATGTATTTGTAATTTTTTAATTTGAGTATGTATACATAGTATCAAACTTGTAGGTAAATTTTATTCCACAGTATTGTGGAAATCACGTGATGATACAAATTCCTGGATTATCAAAAATCATCCAAATTATTTTTTGGATAAAAATTTGTATCGTCATGTACGAATAAATCTCGTGTATTGATAAACTTAACAATGTTAATACTTTTTTAAAAAAGATCCGTTCATAAATCAGAAGTGTTTGTTTTTAAAAGGATGAAACATTTTTACATCCATGTCTTTTTTTAACGCGTTGAATCTAGACATTTGGAAATTTTTCTTTACTTCTTGAAGGATCTTACTGTTAGGTTTAACTGAATGAATAGATGTAATTATTTTGAATAAACAGATAACATCAAATTGGTAGATGTCTAAGTCAGTTTTTAGAAGTTGTGTAAATTTATCGTTTTAAGAGAGTTTTCTTGCCAGATTAATTTTTGGAACTTATGTAAGAAGTCACTCGAAGGACATAGACATTCAGATATCTTTGTCTATTTGCGCTGGGACGCCACCATACCGGCATACCATGGACGATTATTTATTAATTTGTTGTAGACGTTGTATGTAAGTTTTTATTTGTTTTGTCCATATTTTGTTACTATAAATATTTACACGTAAAACTGTGAAAACAGCTAAGTTTTTAAACCGACAAGCAGTTATTTGATAGTTGTATAGCTTTCTGTTCAACGTTTTGGTAGTCGCTTGATTTTCTTTTGATCAATTTTGGTGTCATCAATTGTTCGTGTACTGTGACAAACATATATGACCAGATTTAAGATTTCGAATAAGGTCACGAAAGTTACTTTCTTATATATTGCTTCTGTTGCGATTGGCACCGTCCAATCTAAAACTATAAACATTTTATAAAATTGTATTTGCCAATTATAAATTAATAGTTCTAGTGAAAAGAGCATGATCAGGAATCATAGATAAAAGCAAATCTATTTCATCAAATTACAATACCTTACTAAATTGGGCTAAATCTGTAAATTTATTTCATATATTAGAAACTGATGGTTCTCTTCCTTCCCTTTCTGTTGCAAACACACTCATAACTCGAACTCTTAATGGTCCAAATAAATCTAAACGGATTAAACTCTGAGATAGCCAGATTCTTAACTTGATCTGAATTGGTCCTGAAGTTTTGGTTCACATGCTCTCGATTACAGTCTGATGTGCTGTGCTCTGAAAGTTCGATAATGGTGCCTCCTTGAGGTAAGACACAATTGTCTTTAGCGCCCCCTAAGCTGTTGTTGCGCTTTCCGTTGAAGTATCTTTTCAGTTCAGAATTTTGTCTGCTTACACTTTGGTTTGAGCTGATGGTGGATGACCTGACGAGGCTTTAAATTTCAACTTTTAGTGGCTACTTTTTTTTGAAGAAAACCGTAATAAGTTGAAAAGATACTCTTCAGAAAATAGCTTTGTTTCGAAATCTAAGAAATAAAGAATGCGATTCAAATAGCAGTACTGCAGTGCCGATAGATAAGAAACCTACCCGATAGAAAGAGAGGAGTTGTTACTGTTACTGAGATCCCTCTTCCTCAGGAGTGTGGTGCCGTTACAAGAGTTGGTACTGTACGCCAGACTTTCTCTGCGATAGTTCATCTGTCTGAACGACCTGTCAGATCTACAGGACAGGATATTCCGGAACGTCTGTAGAGGTTCGTTTTTTAAGTTTGATATAGTTTGTTTTAGTTCAGTTTATTTGAGTTCAGTTAAGTTTAGTTTAGATTTGTTTAATCTAGTTAAGTTTAGTTTTGTCCAGTTTAGTTTATTTTGTCTAAGTTTAGTTAAGTGAGTTAGTTTTGGTAAGTCAAATTAAGGTTAGTCTAATTAGGTTCAGATAAGTTTGTGAATTCTTTAGCAGTAATTCTTATACGAAAATTTAGAGTTGTGAAGTAGCACCGATATCAAAATCAAAAGCCTAAAAAACCCATGAAATCTTACCTTACGAAATTCCTTGTTCATGATGCCATAAATGATGGGATTGCTGAAGGAGTTACACATCACTAAATAAACAACAATGAGAGCTGCGTCTTTTGGGATTTCGTGGACCTGCCGGGAGTAAATGTTACTTCATGTAGTAGCAGTGGCAGTTAAACAATCGGCCATGTTATAAATCAGAGTGAACAATCCGCAAATCATTTAAAATATCGTTTGATTTAAAAAACTATTGAATCGTTAATTCACTTTCGATTCTTATCGTGAAGTTAGTGTGTTAACTGCTAGACTCTAAACTCTACAGCTCTATTAACTCTGTCACTAGGACCTCCAATCCTTTTATCTGTACTTAGTAAAGACGGCACATATTTCTGTTAATGACGATACCAATTATCCTGGAGACGCTGTGCTCAAATCGATGGCTAGATTGCTTAATGTGTGTTGAAACACCTGTGTCCCTTCAATGAGGAATTTTCTTCCAGTTATTATGTCAAGGAGAAAGGAAGTTCTAGCTGGTGTGACCCTAGTACATATTTTCTGGGAAGTCGTGTGCCAACCTGCAACTAACACTTGCACCCAGCTATAAGAGTTCTACGGTAGTAAGAGTTCCACGAGAATGATATTTAGAAATCCAGACGTTATTGTTAGTCATCGATTCCTAAAATATCCAGTGTATTTAACAGTTCTTGGAAGGTTCTAGTTCGGAATAGGTAAGAACTAAGTAAATAATATAAACAATACCAACATTGCCTGCTGAATTTTGAATATTATCCGCAAAAGAAAGTGTCGATGAAACACTACATTTAGTAAGTACTACATACATTGACTGTAAGAATGTTCTATGTTTAATAAAAAACTTAGTAAAGGAAAGAAACTTACATTAAAAACAACTTGTAGAGTAGCTAATAACATGACAGGCAGCACGAATATGAGATATACTCCAATAATCACTGCTATCATCAAGCCAGCTTTGAAGTTTTTTATCCCCTTCCACGCTCCCCCTTGTTTTAATACATTCGGATCGTTAGCATTCACCTGAAAGTTTCGAAAATACCAATAATAGTTAAATACAATAGTGACATTTCAACAATTTGACTGAATGAAGCTAAATAAGTAAAGAATTTTGATATCTTTTATTTTTAGAAACTGCCCATTGAAAACATTCCATTTCGGGAAAATCCTTATCCATATCATTCTCTTAGTTAGTAAGCTATCCTATACTTTAACCGACGTGACAAGACACACCAGGCCTATTCTTAGCTCCGGCGATATCAGAATCTTGTCAGAAGGAGCTGTTACAAGTCCAAAATACCAGCGCAGCTGCCCGGCAAATATGTTCTAGAAGTTCCATACCATCCAACAGCTGGTCGGACATTGTAAATAAACCACATTTAGGCCGCTTATTGACCGATACTGCTACAACTACGACAGTGGTGGCATATTATACAGCCATATTCTTATAGCAAGTTGCATAGGAGTGGTCTAGAGAAAGAATAAAACTTCAGGTTACAAGAATATCCAATATATCCCACCTGTCTTGCTGTCTGAAATATGAAGTAGTAGCAGGCTACCATGATGGAGAGAGGAGGGATGAAGGTGAAGATTATGTAGGAGGAGAAGTAGATCTTGAAGTTATGCAGTGGCTCGGTGTGAGTCAGAGCGCACGTTCGGGAGAATTTCGAGAGCCTGTGGGGGTTTTGGCTGTGAAATTTTGGGAGGTTTGTCAGGGTTAGGGAATGTGAAAGTGATAATTCGTTCATTAAATCTATGAATTGTTAGCAGTATGTTAGTTGTAGCAGAATTTAAACGGTTAAAGGTTTCACTGATGAATTTTAACAGATAATTTAAATTTCTCGACCGATACCAATTTCCTTAACTTTAAGGTTAAGGCTAATGCCCGGCTGTAACGATAATCTGGTGTTAGGTCATGTCTCATATGAATAGCAGTAAGGGCCACATGTAATCCCTCGTATTTACTGTGGGTGGAGTAATAACCCTAAATGATCATCACACCACACATGCCTCAAACTTTATGAAACGTGACACACTTTTAGTTCTCCTTAACTCAATTCAGCTACTTTTAAACCGTACTTTCAAACTTTTAGTATTAGCTGAATTTGTCCCTTTTTTCGAGAACTTAAATTTAGAATACTAAATTAACATTTGCATCAAAACTAACATGTTCGATCGCACAAAATACAAAAAATAGGTGCCCGATATCACAAAAAATTTAAATATCTGCATTGGCCGATCTTACGAAGAATAAAAACCTGAATTGCCCGATGCCACAAAAGGGCGGCAAAGACAAAGACATGGAGTAGATCCAGGTAGCAGAGAGGATGAGAAGAGTTCGCTTTCCCGTCATGCACCTCTTGTAGAAGAGAGGTCGAGTAATGACGAGGTATCTGTCGTAGCTGCATGCAGCCAGAGTAACCAGACTGTTCGTTAGGATGACATTGTCTATGTATCCCGACATTTGGCAAAGTAGTTCCTGAGGGGGAGTGTTTAAGTGTTAGGAGCTTGTGAAGGGCTGAGGTTATGATGATTAATAGATTCTGGTTTTTGTCTGGCAATTTTGACTGTTTGACTCTTTATTCATGGAATACTTTAAGCCAAACGTAAATTCATCAGAATAATTGAGGCTGATCAGCTACCTTCATTCCCCGATTGTTGTTACAAAAGTTACGAATACAAAATGTATTTCTTACCGACATCCAAGATTTACAAAGAACAAGGTTAGCGATAGTATTAGGAAAGGTCCAGCAGCCCATGACCAGATCACTTATAGCTAGCGAGATAAGGAAGTAGTTACCAAAGGAGCGCAGACTTCGGTTACGGAAAAACGCTAGCAGCACCTGCGACATGAGAATTGATTGAGTAAGGATTGAACTTGAAGAATTTGGTGGATATTCTGAGAAGTTTAACCAAGTAGTAATTGAATCTGAGTCTATTCTGAATTGATTATTTGCAGGGACAATACATTTTTACGTCAGTAAGACACTGCCTGAAGATACAATCTGTCAAATGTTAATCTTGGGACTAGTTCATTGTAGGCTTTATGATACATTTTCTTTTTCGACGTGCTTACGAAACCCTTCTAAGGTTATGATATTGCTTGCTTAACTGTGGCAAGTTGTTACTGTAATGGGGGGGGGGGGGGGGTCTAATGTAATCACCCCGTAGGCTTATAAGTAGTAGGAAAAACCGCGCTCTGGGCAGTTAAAAATTCTCCCCGCAAAAAATGTACGCTTTTCAGTTTTCTACAACTTTTTTCATTTCTAAGCTGATCACTGCGGGCACAGCTGCGCCTCATTAAAAGCGTCTGTAATGGTCTGTTGCCGATTAAAGGAAGATCTGTAGTTCACTGTGGTATATCAGGATACTTTTAATTGTTTGGAGCTGCGAACTGACTCCTGATTAGATCCTCACTTTGTAATTTTCAAGCTCCATCGCGCATCTAATTCTACCTTAAAATCAAATCAGAAGGATATCTTATTGAAGTGGATAGGAATAATGGACAGATTTGAAATACAGTAATAAGAAACGCTCATTCATGTTTAGATGGACCTAGAGTAAAACTTTACAGCAAAATTATTCATAAGTCAGCTTAACAGGGACTACAAAGGTACTACAAAGGGACTACTACAAAGGTACTACAAAGGGACTACAAAGGGACTACAAAGGTACTACAAAGGGACTACAAAGGGACTACAAAGGGACTACAAAGGGACTACAAAGGGACTACAAAGGACTATACAAAGAAAGACTGTAACTAACCATAGTATTCCCGAAGACAGTTAGGACACAAACTGAAGACAAAATTGTTATAGCCACCATTCTCCCGGCGTAGTTTTCTCCGCATATTCCATCTGCTCCGGCCATAACACCTGGTGTCGTGAAAGTTATAAGTGTCTGGAATCTCGGTAGTTTTGTAAATTAAAGACATGATCGGTTTTGCGGGAATTAGTGTTTTGTAAGTGCAGCGACAAATAAAGGTTTGATATAAGCTGACAGAAATTCGCTGACGATATCCAGACAATGACTAAAAAACCAACCTTACTATTGGGAAAAGTTTCTAAAAAGAACAAGCTTGTTATGAATCACTACGCCTTAGGTTTTGTCACCTAAATAAAAAAGCTACGCCTAAATTAGATGGTTTTATAAGGTTACTTTCCATTTATAAGTTAGGAACTTTTAAGATTTCGGCCAAAGGCGATTTAACCGATTTTAATTTCATTAATGTGGCGGGTTCCTTTGTTTGCCACAAAGTCCATAACGGAGATAAGGATGGGAAACTAACGAAGGCAGTAAAAATGTTTCCTCTGCATAGGGTAGGGTAAAATGTCAATTAATCTACTCACTTATGAAAAATGTTGAAAACTGTAAATTGTAACTGCCTATTTAAAAACAGAACTTTGAAAACCAAATCTTGTCATGCATACAGTCAATAACGGCATGCCCGAGATATGATGATTTAATATAATTAACGAGCAACATGCCAACCTAAAATATTTCTTTCTAATCAATAAGTAGCCGAATTTAGTGGTATATATTGCTATATTCGTACTGTCAGACGCAAGTAACACCACCGAAAGAAGTTTTATTTATAGAATTTCATCAGATGAATAGAGTATGTTGACCATGTTCGAAATAGTTGCAGTGTTATGTTTCATCAAGAATTTATATAAATGAAATTTTGCTGCTCCATAGTATTACCAAAAGAAAGAGCAACATTAAACAATACCTACAAACTAATCAATAAAGTAAATTTTGTACAGAATAGTATCATCATCAAATTCAAAATATAGGACTGTAATCAAGATCAAGAAACGAGTTCGGTGTGAGAGATAGAGACAGACTCAAAGAGAGGAAAGAACGGAACAATAGAATCCGTGCGCTGGACATGAAAACATCAGCTCTCTCTCAGGATTACACCTGGCGTCTTCGGCTAAATTACTGATGCTCAAATACCAAGGTCTATATCATAGCAACTGTAGACAATGTCCGCTCAAATACCAAGTTCTATATCATAACAACTGTAGACAATGTCCGCTCAATTACCAAGTTCTATATCATAGTAACTGTAAACAATGTCCGCTCAATAACAACCTTATAACATTACCATGGCAACCGTAAACAAACAATGTCCGCTCGATTACCACTCTAGATCATAGTAACCGTAAACAATGTCCGCTCAAAATACCGTTCTATACCATTACCATAGCGACCGTAAACATACAATGTCCGCTCAAATACCACCCTTCATCATTGCAGCTGCAGTAAACAATGTCCGCTCAATTACTGTTCTATATTATAGCAGTCATAAACAATGTCCGCTTTAATAACAATGTATAATCTATATCATAGCAGCTGTAAACAATGTCCGCTCAAATACCACTCTATATTACAGCAATACTCTATTTGTGGGATAACTGCAACTAACCATAACTATGTTGCTACATTGTAAAGAATGTCCGCATAAATATTATTTCTTCTCAGTAAATAATGCCAGCTCCGTGTGCTATACTACATTTTTCTCGCACTGACTCTAATTTTAAATGAAAACAAATGAAAAATGAAGCTGATTGTCATGACCTGGTCTTAATGTCGGTATAAATTGTAACAAATCATGTCTTCCCCAGCTAGTCGGCCTAATGAGAAATTAGTTTCAAACAATAATCTTATATCAGCTGTCCGAAAAATCTTGTTCAAGGCGCTACACTCCAACAGACTAGTCGACAATTGGAGATTTTGCAAGACGTTCAATGGTCTTTACTGAAATCAACACAGCTTTAGTCTCGGCTAGAAAAACGACTTTCTCACTTTCACGACTTTCTTATTTTCACCGTCATTGAACACAACCTAAGTCCCTGATTAAAAGTGTGCAGCAGAGTTACTCGATAAAATTAAACGTGTCAAAACAACACCCGCGTCGTCACGAACAGTACATTTACCTCATCTTCCAAGCTCAAAGACTTACAGACACCATTAGTCGGCTGGAGCTGTAAGTCCCGATCCGCCGCCCCACAACTCACAGACCGAGACTCAATGACACACACACCGGCACGGTTATTACGACTAACTGGGCGATTGAAATAAAGCACCTGCCTCGGCAGCTGGCGGGATTAATTTTTCGAGTTCTTTATGAAGGAGCTGTGGTGTATAAAGCTTACAGCACTGTAGTGAACAGTGGTCATTAGTAAGGTGCTCTTCTGGCGAATTGTGGCCTTGCAACTGTCATGAATAGTATTAATGGTATCCCACCTTTATAGGCCCGAATGTTAACTTCTTGGCCAGTAGAAGTTAACCGACCGCTAATAAGATCTAAAGTCTACAATCTTGACGAAAGAACCGTGTTTAAGGTGAAATCAAGCTATATCAGAACTGCTCAGGGTACTATCGCTAATACTATTGCTAATTACGCAACTACTAGTTCTTCAATTGGTCAAGGATTCAGCCCAACAAGAGGCAAATCTAACAGGAGTCCGAAATTATGTTCATGTTCGATCTGCCAGATTTCGCTGAGAGATGGGTTTCATATTATCATTATGATCAATGCAATCAGCACAAGAATTCACTAATTTGTAACAGTCAATAATTAAAGAATTTAAATTCAGAATTAAAATCCACCTCGATAATTGTCAACTTCAAGCGAATCAGCTTCAAGTTTTCGTTAAGTTTCCGTAGCAAATACTTGGTTATCATAGTAAAACAGGAAAAAGTAAAATCGTTAGCCACATCAATTACGGCGTGTTAAGAACTGAGATGACGCAAAGGTGGCGGCTTTATAATCGGCCGGCCACCCTTACCGATCATAAGAATCGACCTGGCTACAAGGAAATATCTCTGAACTTTCGAGTGTTAGTTACAATGAAATTCTGGTGATTTATTATTAGTCTCGAGTAATTTATGTGTGGATGAGATAATGAGGGCTACTAAGTGCTAGCTAGGACACGGGCTGGTGCCGATGTTTTTACCCGGCCACAATCTACAGCTGAATAAAGGTTTCTTGAAGAGGTATCAGATAATTAACACATGGCGAGCTAAAATGCTCAACGAACTAAAACTTGTGATTTTCTTCAGACTTCAGAGCCATTATCATAAAGCTTCCGGCACAAATCGTCTCATTTGAACATGGCCAAATTTTTCAAAATATCGTATTACTGAAGAGTAAAGACTAAAGTCATACATTTAAGGCCAATTGGTTACCTGCAAATTCTTAAACGCCCTCTTTAAATAATCGATTGTACACACGAACTATAAACGTACACAAGAATCAAGTTGCTAAATGAAACAAATTCAGACAACTTCACGAGGAGCAATTAATTGAGACTTGTTCAACATCTTCAACTCTCTCCCAGGCCTGACTAGATGTAACCTGATAGTTGCCCAATTAGCTAACTTTCGGCAAAACATCCCTCATTCCCAAATCGTTCCTGGCTGCAAAGTTTTCTATCGGGAGGGAACATTTCGGTGCGGCAACGACTTCTCAATAGCGGTGAAAGTCTTGTTAATCGCTACTCAAATCTCTTGCAGGTTTTCAGACTAGGGGTGATCGCAAAACTACAGTGATGAAGTCGACAGTGATAATTGGGTACTGGCATGATGGTCGCCCTGTACGGAGACAGATTTGTCTCCCTCTAGCCCTCTCCCTGGTCAGCACAGTGGTGTAGGTTCACTGCTTCTTTAGACTGTCCTATAACCCGGCCACTCTCTACTCTTGATTACTGCCCTTGCTACAGACATGCTTATCTAGCCCTGGTGGCTGATCAGGAGCCATACCCCCTCCACGTACTGCTAATTATAGTCCCTCAGACAAGGCTGGTTAATGACAACACGTACAGATCATGATACCTCTTGAGTTTGTAGCCAGGAATCAGGGCGATATTCTGGTGTTGCACCCTCGGTAAACCATCACTAGATTCTGGTGTTGCACCCTCAGTAAACTATCACTAGATTCTGGTGTTGCACCCTCAGTAAACCATGTCACTAGATTCTGGTGTTGCACCCTCAGTAAACCATCACTAGATTCTGGTGTTGCACCCTCAGTAAACCATCACTAGATTCTGGTGTTGCACCCTCAGTAA
>JH157380.1:1099-14213 GCA_000226015.1 Mnemiopsis leidyi
CACACACACACACACACACACACACACACACACACACACACACACACACACACACACACACACACACACACACACACACACACACAACAAAACACATATTCATACAGACGTTTAAACATGTTATTTTAAGAAACACATGTTGAAGATCTGAACTTACCTTCTGCTGACGCAGGCGTAAGGGATAGCACTGAAAACAGTCAAATACATCAGCCTCATATCAGCGGTTATACTCTCTGAAATTTTTAACAATGTGAATGTTTTTTAACAGACTGGATATCCAACATTCTTGGTCCTCGTTCTTGCCTCCTAAAATCATCGTCAAAGTTTGAGGAGTTACATTCTTACTGGAGAGGATAACCTTGTATTATTTTTTGTACCTGGATCAACCCTCACATTAAAATACACACATTACAATTTAAAATGAAAAACTTCAAAATTCTACCATCAGAAGCTTTGTCCAGCAAATCCGAGTACTCCAGGTCCTCGCTCAGTCTCTGAAAAGGACAGTTAATTTATCAGGTTAGCTCGAATTTTCTTGAAAACCCCCACTTTATCCTAGGGATAAACAAGTCCCTAGACGAGGCTTCTAAGTTTCATCATATTTCTGGAGACCAGTAATTTCGGTATCAGATAATGCCGAACAATACCATTTGCTGACGTCATCTGCTTTACACAGATGAAATGCTAACTTGACATCGAGCATCTGTACATGGTATGAAGTATTCACATTACACAGTGCGGAATAAGAATTACAAGGTATCGAGTTGTTTTAGAATCTGATGACGTAATATAGCTAATCTTGTTGACTGATTATATGCAGGGATGATAACATCCAGCATTCATGGACAATACATGCAGTTATTATATAATTAGTTAATAAGTAAAGAACAAATGGGATATAAAAAGGTGTGTAATTAAACTTCATTACTCTATTATCAGAGTGTAACATATAAGAAGGTGCAGGGCAGCCGTGCTCATTACGCCGCATGTAGATGGGCAGCAGCTAAGCGGCATCTTTTGTTTTACAATAATCGATCAGCGGCAAAGATGAGTGGTCCAGATACAAGCTTACAAGACCAGCTCTGTACAGTTGAAGTATTAACACTGTTAAAACTAAGCAGCATGGATTGGGTATAGTGTAGTGGACTAGCGCCAGCTCAAACCATACAACTTCAATGTAATTAGAGAATTAGGGTATGTGTATGTAACTGCGGTATGTTTATGTTCTCCCTTATGAGGCATATAAAAACTCAGCTTTCAGTGATAAGCCAAGAGAAATTGACACCGTTGTTAGGAGAAGAGTTATGCAGCTGAGTTAAGATTAAGTTATACTATAATATATATTATATACTACCAATAGTCCCTTTTAATGCCGATGTATTGAACAGTGGATGATAAAGCATGTTGAATTATACACGAAGCAAAAAAGCTAAATATGGTCCATGCAGAAACTTATACAGAATAAACATTCAGTTCTAGGCTTGCTCTATAATAGCTCAGACATTTTTTTCAATTAATACATCTTTGATGTACATGTAAAGCAGTAGCAGTTAGCACCTATATGAAATTAAGTGAAGGGCAAGTCTTACAAAGTTTATCATTTATGTGACGTACTTGCAAGAACGTGAGGGGTTCGTTGAAGTGTACAGGGATCGCAACCTTGGTTAGGTCCTTCCCAACAAACGATTTGAGGGTTCTCCACAAGCTGATTTGTATGTCATGTTTAGGAACTGGCAGCTTTAACCTTCTTTTCCTTTCCTTCATATCTGAGGATTATCATACTGTCAGACTTCAGAATTTTACTTTTGGATTCCATAACATGAGGAAATAGAGAGATTTTTCTTCAAAATTTACTGATTCAAAATGTTAGTCCTATCATCACAGCTAGAAATTGCAGGATTTGTGATTAAATCTTTAAGGGTCAAACCTTGAATGTTAAGAAGTTTAAACTCTTCGTAGGCATCAGGATACGACATGCTATCAGCTTGGTAACTGCATTGTGAAATGTTTTTATTAGTAAGCAAATTAAGAGCTAATTAATAAATTAATGTCGGTAAAGGATTAACTGAGAAAACAGCTCCAGAATATCCAAGGAATATAGCTCTTAACCCTTTAACCCCTGTGAGTCATAGATCTAAAAAGATCATTCTGGAGAGAGAAATATTCATTTTTCAGAGATAAGAAGCCTATCAACTGTAACTCAGGTTGCCCCATTGAAACTCGTCCATCTCCCATCCAAATACCTTGGGCACCTGACATGACGGTAAGCCTAAAGCAAGATAATGAGATAATGGATGGCGGGGGTGCAGATGTTTACCACACTGCAGTCACGAAAGTTTACTTTGTTTCCCCCCCCCCCCGCAATTTGCCGCCCCCTTTCTGAAGCCAGCTCGCTTCTCTCGCCGAAATTTGTCCGTCCAGGCAGGATTACAACCAACTCAAATTTGTGTAGAATTTTGAAGCAGCATACTCTCATTGTACATTAAAATGAATTACTACACTAGGATGTGAGTATTCAGCTCAGCAGCCTAACGATGCCCTGGCTGCACCAGGGGCGCCAAACCGTCATAAAACATTGACATTGGTACTAGACATAGTGAAAGATCATTAATATTGTGATCAGTAAAAACTTTTGCAAAGGATAGTACGAAATTTCCAATTTTGAATTGAAAAAACACCAAAACTACCCAAATAAAATCCAAAAAACTTCACAAACTAATGCCACCTTGGCATTTTAAGATTTTATAAGCTATAAAACCAATAAGCTATGCCAATTTCGAATTTTAGATGAAACCAAAAAAAGCAGAAACAAAAAAGCCAATGCCTATTCCCCGAATTGACAAATTTAATTTAGCACCCCTGCTTGCAACAAACGACGCCCCTAACAGCATCGAGTGAAAATAATTGAGTTCAAGCTTCAGCACATACTCTATTACATTGGGAAACCCCTTCTAGAGCACAATGAGTCAGTCATTTATATTTGTTACACCTATACCTAGGCTAACGCAATTGTTCTGATGGGGTACCTGGAAGATTCTAAATCTTTAAACAGGGACCCTCCTAATTTACCCATTAATCACGATTTCCTGGTCATTTGGCTGAGTCCATCAAGGAAGATCACATAGGCAAATTCCCTAAGCTCGCTTCTCTAGGATTAACGATTTGGAAATAGGAAGATATTACCATCAAGCAACTTATCAACTCAAAATTATTGATATCTACCAAGTAGACACAGCTCATGCAAGTAAACATAGCTTATAAAAGGGTTGCATGAAAAAGGGCTCAGCTACAGTCATTACTCCTGGTACCTCGTGAAACCCAGTACAGTAAACCCTCGATTTACCGGGCCTTCGGGGGAAAGGGTTGAGGCCCGGTAAATAGAGGGGCCCGTTAAATAGAATTTTACCAAAATATGGCCTAATTTTGGCCAAAAATAGTAACTTAAGTTATTGATAGCTATACGTAACGTCATCCTGATCAAATTTCTTGATAAAAGTACTCCTTGAGGGATTTCGAACTGTGAGAATGGATCAAACGTTCTCAAATTCTGAATTACATCTTCAATCAGTAATCTCGATTTATTGTGTATGTATGCCGTGGTTACGTCACATGTATCGTGTGTAACCAGGGCATACATACACAACGTGTGTATGAGCTGTCAGTTTGCATGTTAAGGCTCTATCACGGTTTAACATGGCGAAGAGATACCATTACCAAAATGTCACGTGTGCTGGTGCCCCCTACTGAAAGCTCATATCCCATTTGCAAATTTTTGGGAAAAAATTTTGTGAAAATATTGAAAAATTTCGGGGGAAAGGAAGGAGGCCTGGTAAATAGAGGGACCTGGTAGATAGAGGCCCGGTAAATCGAGGGTTTACTGTACTAGAAATTATTAAACAGAAGGGTGAGATGTACATTGGATCATATAAGCGGTGGCGTAACATTGTAGCTGTAACCAATATGGCGCCCCTCTGCGGTAAAAAGTTACCTGCCAACATATTTTGCAGTTCAACTGGTTTGCTATAGCTTTCTGGCTTGATAACCTACTGTCACGGACTTTTCCAGCTGTCAGATCACACATAGATCACTTAGCAAGTAGCAAATAAAAAATTCTAAAGGCTCAACGCCCATTTAATGCCACTGTGCTCAATCACTGGTGCAATTAGCAGAATTGGGAAAAGCGTACTGTCTGATTACTATAGAAACATATCTTTATGAATCCCATCTCTGTTATGGGGCCACTGTAAGGGGTGTTGACCTCAAGGATAGTGATCTTGAAGCATACTTAAGAAAACAAGCAACATTAATTAATTAATTAATTAAAGTTGACATTTAATAACACTACTATTGAGATGAAAATCTTTTACTAGGCAGTGTCTGTCCCTCTAGACATGCGAAATAAATTAACCGAGAAACATACCAGAGAAATTTGCCATTTAATGCTCATGATGTTCAAATCGAAAATATGTACCAATGGTCAAAGTAGAAAGTTCTTCAATATAAACTGATTAAATAAATATTATTTTCATAAGAAAACGATTAGCCAGAATACTTAGTCTGTGTCAATAAAACAAGCTGGCCACATCAGTGTCTGACCATATCGCGTGCTAGACCATATCATTTTTAAGAGCTTGGCCAACAATTCTATGAGAAAGAGTACACCAAGCCAATTTTTAATCGACTTAAGATATTAACAGTACCAAATTTGTTAAAATACCACTGTATTAATCAGAGACCCTCCTCATTTAACCCTCAATCACAGTTTCCAGTCATGTATGGGTTTTTATAGTCAGTATTGTAATTTTGATTTGACTGAGCGGTTTATTCTTATTCTTGTTTTTAAGTATTTGGGCACAGTTGTGCATAGGGATTAAGTTTTCGTTAATTTCTCGTTACTGTGCATAATAAACAACCTTAATTTATTATTATTATTATTATTATTAGTTGAGTCTACCGATAAGATTGCATAGGCAAATGCCCTCATCTAGGAATGGCTGATCTGGGAATCGAACGCCAGATCTTACGACACATTACATAATTAAGAAAATAATTAAGAAAATAATGAATTTTATTAGCAGTGCAATCAATACATGGCATAATACATGGCATATCATAGATATATCAACCATGATCATAGTTTTGATTATTAACCTTGCAGTGTCAAGTGTAGAAATCCAGTTGACGCCCAAGCTTAGCTTAAATGGATGCCTCTAGCTTTGATTACACTGCACCACCAATATAACAGTTAAATTAGATTTGATGAGTGTTTGTCTGACTTTTTCCGACTCTTCATTCGAAGCGAATAAAAAATAAAATGTTAGGAGAGTGTGCGCTGCCGTACAAAATAACAAATAATTTCGTCAAGTGTTTGCTAAGCCAATATAACCTTGTCTGACTTCGTCCGACCCTGACAAGAGGGTGCGCGCTGCCGTACAAATATAACCCTGATGCTCAAATCGCGCGTTCTATATACGTGTTAAGCAAACGCACACTTGTCAGACTGCAAACGGTAGCCCCCCACAACGCAAACGCACACTACGTACGCGGCTGCTACGGGTCCGGTCCTTTTTGCGCGCTACGCGTGCACCAAAGTTGTCACGGTGATACCCGACGCGACTCACGTAGCTAAATTAGTTGTCTGATTTCGTCCGACCCTCATTCGAAGCGAATAGAGGAGAATAAAATGACGGGAGGGTGCGCGCTCAGCGCTGCTGTACAACTAAATTAGCTGAACGGTAGACGGATATAATCTTGTCCATTGACACCAGAGGCACCACTGGTGTGTGGTGGCGCACGCGTAGCGCGCAAAGTTGCCCTGGTTAAGTTCGAGCAAAGCGCTCAACGGTTGCTACACGTTGCATAGCCCTGCTGCCGCGAAGCGGCAGCCTCCGGCGCGCGCGGCGGCGTGGCCGCGCGCAGGGTCACAACGTGAGACAACTCAACGGGCGATGCGCGTTTAGAATTTCTTCTAGAAATGCGAGAGAGCGCGTGATGGCCGCGACAGTAGGTTATCAACCTACAAGCAAAGCGCGCGTTCAATTCGCCTGTGTGATAACGATTCGCCTGTAACTGATCGACCATAAACGATCAGTAAATGTGAGTGTACCCGTCTCTTGCTCTGACCACAGCCCTTTTGCGAGCGTCGTAGCGTAAGTACCCGGTAAGGTGAACCCGTCTCTGACAGCTCAAAGCTGAGCTTCTTGTTGTTGTTAAACGGATATAAACCCGTAGATACACCAATCGCATGAATTCTTAACTTGAAGCCGCGCAAATTGCATCGCGCGCGCGCAACAAGAGCAATTGTTGAATTGATGCATTTACATAGGAATCTAAGTATTTAAGTAGACCTTTTTTATGAATTTGTCATTTTTGTGACCGATTTTGATAATTTGCTACACAAACACACACCACTTTACTTCGAGTAAAATACCGATATTGCAGATAATTGAAAATATTAGAATTCTGAACATAGTCACCGAATCGAAATCATGCAATGTGGCAAGATGAAATTGGGTGCAAATGAAGATCTAGGGGTTCTCCATATTGCATATTCTTGGTTTTGATATGCGGATAGATAATAGAAATAAACCAGTCCAGATGTGATTTGCACAGTTTAATGCAAAATTTCTTTCCTTCGCTTACATGTTAGCAAGGCACAATTTGGGACAAAATGGCAACAATGAAAAGTTCACTTCTCTATAAAACATACCGACCTTGATGCTGTGGCAATAACGTAACTTGAAACCATCGGGGTTCTGTTCACTAATAAACTTAACGAAAATGAACTTTTACTTTAACTTCTAATCAATGTTTCTATAATCAAATAAAACCGACATCAAGAAATGAGCCTTTAACAGAATTCCATTAAGCATAGTTAGTTAATATGGTGAGAAACTTTGTATAGTTAAATGTCAAACCACCAGCTTCATACCATCGCCGATAAAAATGTTTTAAAAAGGAGTATGGTAACACCGTTAAAAATTACTGCAATAAATTTGACCGGGAAAACTTTGCGCTGCAATTCTCTGAAGTTAACTGACAATAAAAACGAAAGGTGAGGCGTCCTCTCTCTTCGTTTTGGTGCTAATATGATGTATAAGTTATAACTGTACAAAGTTTATTGTATCACGCTAGGAAAAAGGAAAAGAAAGAATAAAGATTAACCAGTTAAATAAACAAATCACGTGTCATAATACTTTTTCAACCGCACGTGCCACGCCACGCTCAGACATGCTGCCACAGTTTTGAACTGATGAATAACGTTCCGGGGTATAAAGTACATATCGTTTGCTCTGAGTCGTAACTTTGCGTACTTTATCTTGCTCTCCCGTAGCTGGTTGAGTTTCGCATCCTCTATCCAGATATCGCACTGCGTCATGGGCGGCTCGTAAAGGTCAAGCTGGAGCTCCTCAGCCAGCTGGTAGAAATTGCTCGCATCAAACGCTATTACATCCTTTAAGGAATGTTCCGCATCACTGGGCATGTCAGGTAATTGTACAGTTTGCAAGAAGGCAGCTGCTGCTGTTGTAGCGATAGTTTTACCGTCCTCCCAGGAGTGGTCAGCGTGCGGCGTTGTCCTGTCCGGGACGAGAGTCTCCCGGTTTTTTAGGAGCCGGTATCCCTTGTGGTTCCGGGAACCGGACGTGGACTGTAGGAACTGCTCTCCCGGTCTTACCCAAAATATCGGCCCGTCGTTACTGATCGCGGGGTCCAGTCCATCGTACTTGGACAACGCGCCCCAAGGCAGGGTTACCTCGAAGAAGGGGTTCTGCTCCATAAGGTGTATTAGCTCGGGGAAGAGTGCGCCGCTCTCCTCACTCTTAGTTCCCACTAAGGAGATATGCTGGAGACCTCCCTCGTGGTAAATACAGCGGGAGTTATTACTCTGCACTTTCTCGTGGTACTCCTCAATAGTACAACTCAGGACGTCTTTCTTTCCCAGTACTTCGTGTTTTACTTTCAGACCTGGCTGATTATCTACCATGTACTGAAAAACGTTGGGCATGTCACGCGCGCCGTTACTGATGATACCCATAACGTGGTCAGCCACTCCGTCCGTCTCCCCGAAGGTGACCTCGAAGAAGTAGTCCACAACGAGGTGTTGCTGGTGAAAGTTCAGAGAGTCGAACGTGTCCATGTTGAGTCTGACAACAGTAGCTCCTCCATCAGGGCACGGTTCTACGGAGATGCAGGACTTGGGATCTGTCAGGGTTGGCATGGGAGGGGTGGGGGTACCTACTGTCTTTATCAAGTTGTCTCCGGAGGATTTGGTGTCGAGGGTTTGGTCGTCAGATCTATTTTCCTCAGATGGTTCTTCTTTAACTTGTACTGGAGTTGTTTCAGGATGGGGAGCTGGTGCTTTCTCCATTTTAACCAGGGTTGTGGAAGCGTTGGCCTCTTCTTTTATAGCGGGACAAGATTGAGCTCGGGAAACTTTGGTCTTGGTTTGTCCCTGGGAAAGCAGTTTGTTTTGCAGAGTTTTCTTAGCAGTAGACATTGAGCCCTGACCACTGACTTTCCTCGACTTGACAGGGTGAGCTGGCTTGGAGTTCTGTAGAGATTTCTTGTGAACAACAGAACTGTCGACTTTAACGATCTCGCTAGTGGGGGTTACACCGTTAGCGGAGACAGGGGAGGCAAGAGGAGACGGAGAGAATGTGATCTGGTGAGGTGGAGACAACACACCACCCTTCAGCAGCTTCTTGTTTCCTCCTTCCGCCTTGGGGTGGTCTCCGCTGATCTTCCTTTTCCGAGACTGCTGAACTTTGATGTACTCGGAGAAGGGAAGTACCGGGTATCCGGGGTGTGGTGGTGGAGCAGGCTGGTCGTTTGTAAACTTGAAGACAGACAGGTCCTTGTGTGATATCTGGTTATGTGGGCTCATGTGGTGCTTCTCTATCTTCACCACGTTCACTTTGTGTCCGTTCATCACAAAGGGAATGGGAGTGGTGTTGTGGACTACTTTTTGGGCGGGTTTCTTAACTGGAACAGGAGAGAAACTACCTTTAGCCACTTTCTGCGTGTTAACCACTTTCTGTGGTGGCTGTACAGGTAGCGGACGTTTCACCACATTCCTCACCACATTGGTCGGCAGATCTTTAGACTGAGGACCACGTTTTGCAGGAGAACTTCTGACGTCTTTAGCGAGGACCTTCTCGGCTTCCTTATCCGACTTTTTGGGAGATCTCAACACGGAACTAGAAACATGAACAGGAGATCTGACCGTGTTGGTATGACCGGGAGAACGTATCACGTTGTTAACAACAGGAGCAGGAGGACGAACAGTAGTGTTTACAGGAAGTGTAGATCTAACGGTAGTGGTAGTACCGGGACATTTGGGGGCTCCTGTCGGGGCTCGAGATCTGGATCCAGGTATGGTCGAGTCGGGTCCTTGAGATCTAACGACACTGTTTGTTATATGAACAGGGAAGCTGCTGACTGGAGTACCGGCTAGGACGGGATTTCTTGAAGGAGCTGGGACTGGGGACATAGCAGCAGAGGGAACTGGGGACCTGACAGAAGTAGGTTGAGGTGTGGAGATAGGAGACCCAGGAGTCTGCTTCTTTTCCCCGACTGATGAAGACTGCTTGTACGGCATCAGAACTGTAGCTACCGGTTCGGTCAACTCCAGTGTAGGCTTCTTCTCCACAGCCTCAGCTGTGAGCTGAGCTAAAGCTTTCTTCTCGGTCTCCTGGAGAGTGGATATCTCCTGTGATATGGCTTGTTTGAAGAAGGACAGTTTACCGCGGTACAGTTTAGAAGAGGGCTGGTCGTCAGGAGGTTTAGGAATAGGAAGTACAGGATCTGGAACCTTGGTAGGAATTACAGGAACAGCAACACTAGGACTGGGTACAGATGGGGAAAGGGCCGATATTTTAGGAGATTTTGGTGGTTTCTTAGGAGATCCAGCCTGTCTAGGCTCCTGAAGTGGAAGCATGTCAGAAGTGTCTCGCAAAGGTCCGATGGCAGGGGAGAAGACAATTGTTGGTTTGGGCTTGTCCGTCGCAATCCCTTTTGTTTCAGCCGGAGATGGTTCTGGTTTCTCCTTCTTCGGACATTCCTGTTTCACAGAGTGAGATTCTTCTTTAGGCAGGTCACGTGGTTTGCTGTTTATATCACGTAATTTATCAGTCATTTCCCGCGAGGACTTGTCACTGAAGCCACTGCTGGAGTCCTGACTGAGGGAGAACTTGGTCTCCCCGGAAAGTTTAGTGTCCGTCTCAAAGGCAGAGTGTTCTGGCGAGTGGTAAGCGAACTTGTCGAACTCCGGGGGATAGGAGGAGGAGGAGGAGTGTTTGAAGGTGGGCGAGTGACCGTTGGTACAGTTACTTGAGCTGGTCGTAAACTTGAAGGGGTCGTTGTCGGAATCAAACCCGCTCTCGCTGGTACTGTCACTGCGGTCCCGGGAACGATCTTGTTTGCTTAACTGGGAAGAGAAGGTCATTTTGACTAACTGAAAAAAAACAAGGACGAGACACGAATAAAAGACGTCGGGAAATTAAAATGGGTTTCACTGCCAAAATCCTCGAATTATTCCCCTTTAGGACTCCAGGATGCTTTGAATAATATGTAATTTGAGGGCCCGAATACGTGAGAATGTAACTTGAACCCTAAAATATGTGTGCTTACACTAAAGCTAGCACATGACTGGAAGGTTCTTACAGAGCAGCTCAGAAGGATATATTCATGCTAGATAAATACTGTATAGCATAACTCGTGACTCATACACATATAAAAAGTAAGTACGTCAAATGTTTACTGATACTTTGTAAGCTAAACTAGGGTTTCAATTTCCAGATTAAGTCAATCCATTACGTTATTTGGACTAAAAGTAAAGAATGTCCAGATCGACAAACACATAGCTATCTGGTTACTCAGTGTCTTACCTGTCTCTGATATAGAAGCTGGGCGGTAGTAGGACGGAATGTAGCGGAGACGGTGGTGGAGGAGGGTCTAGCACTGTAGACACCCCCGGTACATGGCTTGTACTTCCCTTCCTTGGACAGGTTCAGTCCTTCACGTGACCTGCAATGTAGGGTTAGAATACGGTTAGATTACATATACGGCTAAATATACATTATACACGCAACTTGAAAACTTAATTTAAACTTATTTGAAATAAGTGCGATAAGAAAAGATTGGAACAGTTTGAAATGTACATTTAACAGGTTTGCTCGTATTCAATGTATTTGTATCAAACAACTCAAAAACTAAAACAAACCGAAAAGAAACAATACGACGAAGATGAACTATTATTGAAATATCCAAGGAAACAGTTAGATCATCATCTTACGTGTTATAATAATACACAGTTAAACAAACATTTTAAACAATAAAGCTATAAGAAAGGGAGTAAATAGCGGTCTGGAATTATATCGTTATATGTTGAGTGGTAAGTACGAATATAGATTATATACATGTTATAGACTAGTACATATTATAAACATATAGGACTACTGTAGGACTATTGTCCAGTATTCAACATGTACACATCAATAGGATCATAACTAGTGGAGCAAGATAGGTTTATTACACGGAAAAACAAAAGCGAAAGTAATCTTACGTAACTCATGTCGTTTAAACATTCAACTATAATTACAAACTAAGATGATAACATTTACTGTGTGGTAACTTGATAACAGTTTTACTGCCGGAATAGTGGGGAGTGACGACATTGTGCTCTACAGAAATAGTATTAAAGTTAAGTTCTACAATACACACTTGTAATTACACTCTAGAGTCTATATAACTCTGATATCTGCTCGTAGTCTGGACTCTAGTTTAGACTATAAACACATGGAGTTAGATTATGAGATCATCCTCAAACAATGAGGCTAGTGTAAACTGTGCTAAATATTTGCCGAACTTAGCGATGTTGTTCGTAACTCACGAGTCTATATTCAGAAATAGTACTGGCTTGGGACACAAACCGTAAGGAGAAACAAACGCGAAAATCAAAGAGAAAGACAGAAATGAAAGAGAACTACACATAAGGAAAGAAAACACACACAGCATATCATTTGACAGTAAGCTGAAATACACAAAAATTAAGAGAAATACACACATAATATATCGAACAGAAGCTGAAATACACAAAAATTAAGAAAAATACACACATAATATATCGAACAGAAAGCTGAACAGCGCCATAGGTCTGTTTGGATCTTTTACAGTTTTAGCATGCACAAAGCTAACGTCACAGAATGTAAATATCACTGTAACTACTGTGGTGCAGGCTGTGGAGACTGTGCGGATAACAGAGCGATATATTGAACACGTACAGAGCTATACGCTGTATAGTGGTTATAGTGGTTGTAAAGTGTCAAGGTTATATAGGGTTAATGTGGAATACTTTTACAATACTCAGTAAACTCATTAGTAACTCATTAGTAACATTACTGTACAGTGTAACATGGTGTAGAGTTGGCGCAGTGCCAGATTAGTACAGAGGAAGTAATAAAACTGAGTACGCCACCTAGCGAGCTGAACAGTGTGTATAACAAGTGTCTAATTTAAGTTTTAACAAGATGTGAAGGGAGAATGTTTAGGGAGAGTGTTTAGAAATACTTGGTTGTATACAAGTTCTCAATTGATAAAGGAAAAAACGTGAAATGTAAATATTATCACAAGTACACACTACACAATAAACTATAAATACAAATAAAATGCACAAAATTGAATCAGACGGGAGATTTCCGACAAAATATAACGCACATGGAGCGACAAGACACATGAACAACAACAACAACCACAACAACAGCAACAACAACAACAACACAACACACTGTGTAGTGTAAATGTCATGTAGTACTCCAGGCAACCACCCTAAAGAGGGATGTACATTAGAAACTACACGCAATTTCCTGACAACATTAAAAACCGCAATATAAAACCCACCCTCTCTCTCACTATCTCTCTCCAATACAATTAGAGCAGTACATTGCTAGGGAACAGACAAAATGTTCTAGAAGAACTACACTTGACATTTAGATAATGTGGCAGGTGCTATGTGTGTTTGTCTGTGTGTGTGTGTGTTTTTGTGTGTGTGTGTGTGTGTGTGTGTGTGTGTGTGTGTGTGTGTGTGTGTGTGTGTGTGTGTGTGTGTGTGTGTGTG